>JAPWTK010000039.1:0-70000 GCA_029963805.1 Aromia moschata
TCGATTTTTTGGAAAAACGCTGGTGCCCGACCCTAAGTTTGGCGCGAAAAATCGAATGGCGTCGTCGTCAACGTCGTGCGACTCACGGTTTTTGGTCTAGCGCCGTCGAGAGTGTCAAGTCGGCGGACACACAGCTCTTTCCGATTTTCCCACGGACCACCGTCGACACGGAAGACGCCGTGCCGCACGTGGATAGATGCGTTTTTAAACGAGGAATCGAATGGTGGTTCGCTCGTTTTTCTACGACGACGGGCAGCGGAGATATACGCGACGGACTGGAGATCATACGTGACCTTATCATATCATACGTGACCAGTCACGGTATACAAATAGAAGGTATGATATCGCGCAGCCGGGCGCCATGACTGTGACGTCAGCTTGTGCCCACTTTTGTCATCCGAGGAGTTTGTTCTGAAGGCATCTTGATAAGTTTGTGCTAGTTTTTATATTTTTGACAGCAAAAATTTGTTAAAATGAGGTGTGCTGTATACGGTTATAATACGAACAATCGTTCTAAAAACAATTTCAAGTTTTTTGGCTTTCCCAAAGACGAGAAATCAAAAGCAAAGTGGAGGCATCTGTGTAAACGCGAAGATACATTCAATGTTAATAATGACAGAATTTGTTCAAATCACTTTGTTGACGAAGATTTAGATCTTTTAAGAAAGAAGCTGTTCCATCAAAAAACCTTCCCAATAGAGAAAAAAATCCGAGCAAGTCTGATAGAGTACAACGGGTTTAATACTTCTAGGGGTTGATACACCCTTATTACGGCCCGGGAAATGATTTCAGCCTACAGGCTGGTTAGCTAACTGTAAAATAAAGCCATTTACGTGAAAAAATTTACCCGACATATTCAAATGTGGCTGGAGTAATTTTAATACTTCTAGGGGTTGATGCACCCTTATTACGGCCCGGGAAATGATTTGAGCCCACAGGCTGGTTAGCTAACTGTAAAATAAAGCCATTTACGCCAAAAAAAATTTACCCGACATCTTCAAATGTGGCTGGAGTAATTTTAATACGTCTAGGGGTTGATGCACCCTTATTACGGCCCGGGAAATGATTTCAGCCTATAGGCTGGTTAGCTAATTGTAAAATAAAGCCATTTGCGTGAAAAAATTTACCCGACATCTTCAAATGTGGCTGGGGTAATTTTAATACTTCTAGGGGTTGATGCACCCTTATTACGGCCCGGGAAATGATTTCAACCTACAGGCTGGTTAGCTAATTGTAAAATAAAGCCATTTACGTGAAAAAATTTACCCGACATCTTCAAATGTGGCTGGAGTAATTTTATTACTTCTAGGGGTTGATGCACCCTAATTACGGCCCGGGAAATGATTTCAGCCTATACGCTGGTTAGCTAACTGTAAAATAAAGCCATTTACGTGAAAAAATTTACCCGACATCTTCAAATGTGGCTGGAGTAATTTTATTACTTCTAGGGGTTGATGCACCCTTATTACGGCCCGGGAAATGATTTCAACCAACAGGCTGGTTAGCTAATTGTAAAATAAAGCCATTTACGGGAAAAAATTTAATCGACATCTTCAAATATGGCTGGAGTAATTTTATTACTTCTAGGGGTTGATGCACCCTAATTACGGCCCGGAAATGATTTCAGCCTATACGCTGGTTAGCTAACTGTAAAATAAAGCCATTTACGTGAAAAAATTTACCCGTCATCTTCAGATGAGGCTGGAGTAATTTCAATACTTCTAGGGGTTGATGCACCCTTATTACGACCCGGGAAATGATTTCAGCCAATAGGCTGGTTAGCTAACTGTAAAATAAAGCCATTTAAGGGAAAAAATTTACCCGACATCTTCAAATGTGGCTGGAGTAATTTTATTACTTCTAGGGGTTGATGCACCCTTATTACGGCCCGGGAAATGATTTCAACCTACAGGCTAGTTAGCTAACTGTAAAATAAAGCCATTTACGTGAAAAAATTTACCCGACATCTTCAAATGTGGCTGGAGTAATTTTATTACTTCTAGGGGTTGATGCACCCTTATTACGGCCCGGGAAATGATTTTAATGGGTGGGCGGGTTTTACAACATCATAATTAAGCAATTTGCGTGAAAAAATTTAATCGACATCTGCATTTGTATAAGATGTGGATTTTAAAATTTTAAGGGTAGTTTCCACCCTCCCATTTTTTGTGTGTAATTGCCAGCATTACTAAATGTCATAAAATAGCACACCGTCGTGGAAAATAATTTTTGGAATGATAAAATTGTGAGATAATTGTATTATTAAATCTGTGGATGGACGACCGTGGCTGTTTTCACACCGGTAGGATTCTTACTTATTTTTTGATTACGGAATACTGACTGTATGACGACTAATTGCGAGAAGGTTATATCTAACAAGATGGAGCTCGTGCGCATACTACTAGGGAAACTATTAATTATATAGGCGAATTTAGCATATCGTTGCTGGGCTGCTGAGATATACGCGACGGACTGGAGGGATGTTGTTTTCGCGAGTGTCGACAGAACCTCGTACGGCATTGCGGTTATTCGGCGGCGATTTTCACACCGAAGACGATCGATTTTTCGGAAAAACGCTCGTGCCCGACCCTAAGTTTGGCGCGAAAAATCGAATGGCGTCGTCGTCAACGTCGTGCGACTCACGGTTTTCGGTCTAGCGCCGTCGAGAGTGTCAAGTCGGCGGACACACAGCTCTTTCCGATTTTCCCACGGACCACCGTCGACACGGAAGACGCCGTGCCGCACGTGGATAGATGCGTCTTTAAACGAGGAATCGAATGGTGGGTCGCTCGTTTTTCTACGACGACGGGCAGAGATCATACGTGACCTTATCATATCATACGTGACCAGTCACGGTATACAAATAGAAGGTATGATATCGCGCAGCCGGGCGCCATGACTGTGACGTCAGCTTGTGCCCACTTTTGTCATCCGAGGAGTTTGTTCTGAAGGCATCTTGATAAGTTTGTGCTAGTTTTTATATTTTTGACAGCAAAAATTTGTTAAAATGAGGTGTGCTGTATACGGTTATAATACGAACAATCGTTCTAAAAACAATTTCAAGTTTTTTGGCTTTCCCAAAGACGAGAAATCAAAAGCAAAGTGGAGGCATCTGTGTAAACGCGAAGATACATTCAATGTTAATAATGACAGAATTTGTTCAAATCACTTTGTTGACGAAGATTTAGATCTTTTAAGAAAGAAGCTGTTCCATCAAAAAACCTTCCCAATAGAGAAAAAAAATCCGAGCAAGTCTGATAGAGTACAACGGGTTTAATACTTCTAGGGGTTGATGCACCCTTATTACGGCCCGGGAAATGATTTCAGCCTACAGGCTGGTTAGCTAACTGTAAAATAAAGCCATTTACGTGAAAAAATTTACCCGACATCTTCAAATGTGGCTGGAGTAATTTTAATACTTCTAGGGGTTGATGCACCCTTATTACGGCCCGGGAAATGATTTGAGCCCACAGGCTGGTTAGCTAACTGTAAAATAAAGCCATTTACGCCAAAAAAATTTAACCGACATCTTCAAATGTGGCTGGAGTAATTTTAATACGTCTAGGGGTTGATGCACCCTTATTACGGCCCGGGAAATGATTTCAGCCTATAGGCTGGTTAGCTAATTGTAAAATAAAGCCATTTACGTGAAAAAATTTACCCGACATCTTCAAATGTGGCTGGGGTAATTTTAATACTTCTAGGGGTTGATGCACCCTTATTACGGCCCGGGAAATGATTTCAACCTACAGGCTGGTTAGCTAATTGTAAAATAAAGCCATTTACGTGAAAAAATTTACCCGACATCTTCAAATGTGGCTGGAGTAATTTTATTACTTCTAGGGGTTGATGCACCCTTATTACGGCCCGGGAAATGATTTCAACCAACAGGCTGGTTAGCTAATTGTAAAATAAAGCCATTTACGGGAAAAAATTTAACCGACATCTTCAAATATGGCTGGAGTAATTTTATTACTTCTAGGAGTTGATGCACCCTTATTACGGCCCGGGAAATGATTTCAGCCTATACGCTGGTTAGCTAACTGTAAAATAAAGCCATTTACGTGAAAAAATTTACCCGTCATCTTCAGATGAGGCTGGAGTAATTTCAATACTTCTAGGGGTTGATGCACCCTTATTACGACCCGGGAAATGATTTCAGCCAATAGGCTGGTTAGCTAACTGTAAAATAAAGCCATTTACGGGAAAAAATTTACCCGACATCTTCAAATGTGGCTGGAGTAATTTTATTACTTCTAGGGGTTGATGCACCCTTATTACGGCCCGGGAAATGATTTCAACCTACAGGCTAGTTAGCTAACTGTAAAATAAAGCCATTTACGTGAAAAAATTTACCCGACATCTTCAAATGTGGCTGGAGTAATTTTATTACTTCTAGGGGTTGATGCACCCTTATTACGGCCCGGGAAATGATTTTAATGGGTGGGCGGGTTTTACAACATCATAATTAAGCAATTTGCGTGAAAAAATTTAATCGACATCTGCATTTGTATAAGATGTGGATTTTAAAATTTTAAGGGTAGTTTCCACCCTCCCATTTTTTGTGTGTAATTGCCAGCATTACTAAATGTCATAAAATAGCACACCGTCGTGGAAAATAATTTTTGGAATGATAAAATTGTGAGATAATTGTATTATTAAATCTGTGGATGGACGACCGTGGCTGTTTTCACACCGGTAGGATTCTTACTTATTTTTTGATTACGGAATACTGACTGTATGACGACTAATTGCGAGAAGGTTATATCTAACAAGATGGAGCTCGTGCGCATACTACTAGGGAAACTATTAATTATATAGGCGAATTTAGCATATCGTTGCTGGGCTGCGAATTTCTCCAACGTGACAAAATGTAAATCAAATTCAGAGGAGACAAATAAAACTGCTTAAAATCAAGAATCAAGAAAGTGATATATTTCGTAAATATCTTTGTGTAGTGAAGTACCCTTTCACATTTTAAGGGGGTATTCTAGTCTAAAAATTTGAAAAAAATTGAAATTTTTTTGTTCCATATTTCCATATTTCCAAAGTTTAGACATTCAAGAATATGCCCTTAAAAGGATTTTTTCAAAATTTCAATTATTTTTTGAGTGACAGCCATTTTTGTGACGCGGCATCGCTTCCGGACCGACCGGAACAAATGAACAATAGACGGTAGACGCTGCCTGAGTACTTACGAAACACGAAACGTATTTAGTCGGAATCTTTTCGTCTTATTATTTATTTCAAATTAGTTTTGAGCCAGCCTTTAAGCAACGTGGACGTGCTAACTAAGTAAAATTGCCGGAAACTTTTCTCAAATCTTTAAACGCGTTTTTCTCAAAACTACTTTTTTTCGAGTTGGCGTGCACGATATCTCAAGTTCTAATGAAGCGATTTATTTGAAATTTGGTGTGAATGTTCTTTATACATTCCTCTATGGCCTCAAGCACGCTCAGATCAAAATTTTTAATTTTACTATTTTTAATAAAATCGGAATTGTTAAAAAAACATGCAAAACAAATATTTTTTTTCAAACGGCCGCCATTTTATGAAAAATTTTTTTTTACTTTTCCAAGGTTCGGGCTATAGGGCATCTATACTAATTAAGAATCCGTTCGGATTTTTTGTTTCAGTTGACCAGAAGGGTTGAAATCATGGACGCCAAGACACCCTTTTTTTTGGAGCCCCCCACTTTACCAGCTCATAACTTTGTCAATTTTGAGTCTTTTTTTTTTCAGTAAATTTTTTATATTTTAAAATATCAATAAACAAATGATAAAAAAATGGATACTAAAAATATTTTTTGTTTCGTTTGTACAGAGCTTCAAAAACCGCCCGAAATTCATGCCTCTAGACTAGAATACCCCCTTAAGTCTATTCTAATTTATACCTTTTCTTTACAATTATATATACTTAACTACACAAAGATTTTCTTTCAAGCAGTTTTATTTGTCTCCTCTAAAATTAACACTTTGTCACATTGAAGATATTCTCAGCCCGGCGACGATATATAGTATATTCACTAACGCATGTTCAATAAAATTGAAGAAATTAATGGAACACGGTGGATACTGCAGCACGTTATTGACAGTTAAAATAAGAGCTCAAAAGTGTGTAAATATGGGCGGTCGTCAGTTTTTTTAAGAAATTTCTTCGTCTTTTTCTTTTTGAGATTATTTTTTTTATATACCCGGTAAAAGTACTCATCACATAATATGACAACGTTGACAATTCAATGAGGTTATACATCATAGATTAGAGAAGTTTTAGGTTATAAACTTTAGATTGAGAATCGAATATATAGTATTATTATTATAGAATGAAGTACACTCGATATCCGCATATCCGAACTCACCATATTTCCGAACTTTTTCTCACCATATTTCCGTACTTGTACTTCCACACAACCGAACTTGTCGCTGTCGAATGTCGCTGTCGAATGACCAAAGAGCCAGAAAAACCCTTTGCGCATGCGCCAGCAGTTCGGTTATCCGGAGATGAAGAGAGTTCGGAAATGTGGAATTTTGCGGAACGGAAAAGTTCGGATATGCGGATGTCGAGTGTATTATTATTATAGTATTATTATAAAAGAATATATAGGGTGTTTAAAAAAGACGCGGCAATATTTAAGGGAGTGATTGCCCAGGACATTCTATAAAAAAAAGTTCCTATAAACATAGGTCTCCAAAGGCTTCGTTACCGATCTACACGATGTTGAAGTTT
The DNA here is from genome assembly GCA_029963805.1 of Aromia moschata. Taxonomy (NCBI): domain Eukaryota; kingdom Metazoa; phylum Arthropoda; class Insecta; order Coleoptera; family Cerambycidae; genus Aromia; species Aromia moschata. Next base: position 6,727 of record JAPWTK010000039.1, read on the forward strand.
AATTTTAAAAACAGTAAAAAATTATACTTCTCCAAAACCGCTTGAGATATAATGAAATTTTAGGCGTGTCCATAGCTATGGGAGACGCATACTTTGCAGTACAAAACGATTTATTTCTTACCAGTGGCGCGCGTATCGGCACGTTAAAAGGCTATTTTTAAAGGAAAAAATAGGACGCCGCTGGTTTTTCTAAAAACAAAAATGAATTTTCAATTCTTTGTTCTATTATGAAGAAAAAAGCTTTCCTCAGATTTTATTGTACGACGCACCGTTTTTGAGTAAAAAATAAAAACCATTTTAGTACGCGCCTAAAACCGATGCTCTTTTAATTTAGAAATTCAAATTATTGTTTGTTGTTTGTAGAAATACTAAGGGGCTGATTTTAGAATATTAAAATGATTAAGTCAGGGAGACACTTTAAGCAAATTTATTGATAAAAGAATGTACATATCTGACTAATTACACTGACTAATTAAATTTCGATATTTTTTTGAGATACAGCAACTAAAAAAAAACTTTTTTGTCGTAAACATTCCAGGAATATTTACGAACAATTCGACTAAAATACTTGTTTTATTCACTTAGATGTCTTTAAAAATCAAGAACGTGGATGTCATTTGAATGTGTTCCGTAATTAATCATTTTGTATCTGTCGAATTTGTTGAACTCCCTTATAATGAATCGCTATACGAATGCCAAGATGACCAGCATGCACTTCATTTACGGACTTGCTGATGGTAATGCATTACAAGCTAGGCGCTTATACATTGAAAGATTTCCTGACCGTATTGCTCCTGATAGAAAAACTTTCGAATGCATTCATCGACGCTTTTATGAAATAGGCACATTAAGACGAAATGGAGGATCAGGAAGACCAAGGACAGCAAGAACGGTACAGCTGGAAGAAGATGTGCTGAACATGATTGAAGAAGATCCAGGTACTTCTACTCGAAAAATTGTTGATGCTTTGGATGTAAGTAATGGGACTGTTTGGCATATTCTTAAAGACAATTCATTGTATCCATTCCACATACAACGCGTTCAAGCACTTCTTCCTGCTGATTTTCATTCACGTATTGCATTCTGTCAATGGTTTTTGCGCAAAATAGTTGAAATCCCTAGAAACTACTGAACCATTTACGATGTGATGAAAATCCACATGAAATATTTGAAGATAGTTTTCAACATCAGTTCTCATTGAACGTTTGGATTGGGATTGTGGGTGACTGCCTAATGTGTATCGCAATTTTTTGGAACACACGCTCCCTGGATTTCTGGAGGACGTACCATTGGCAATAAGACATGCAATGTGGTTTATGCACGATGGTGCGCCAGCCCATTTTAGTGAGGTTGCTCGTGACTTCTTAACACAAACATACGGAAATCGCTGGATTGGCCGAGGTAGACCTCACTTATGGCCTGCACGATCCCCGGACTTAAACCACCTGGATTTCTCCTGTGGAGCCATTTGAAGTCCTTGGTTTACGCTACTCCATTGGAAAATGTAGAGGACTTAAGAAATATAACTATTGCTGGGTGCAACTCAATTAGAATCGATCCTGGTGTTTTTGAAAGAGTTCGCCACTCAATGAAAAGAAAATTGGATTCTTGCATCCGAGCTGGAGGTGGTCACTTTGAACATTTTTTGTAATTTTTGGTAAGAAAATGGTGATACTTATTGTAAAATATTTGTTTTTGCCCTCGACTTAAACCCTCGAATTTAATAAAAAAAATTTGTGCATGATAAATGGACATGCATTAATATGGTTTTTATTTTTTACTCAAAAACGGTGCGTCGTACGATACAATCTGTAGAATTTTTTTTTTCATAATTGAACAAGGAATTGAAAAATAATTTTTATTTTTATAAAAACCAGCGGCGTCCTATTTTTTCCTTTAAAAATAGCCAGTGACGTGCCGATACGCGCGCCACTGGTAAGAACAAAAAATCGTTTTGTACTGCAAAGTATGCGTCTCCCATAGCTATGGACGCGCCTAAAATTCCATTATAATATCTCAAGCGGTTTTGGAGAAATCTGGTTTTTACTCTTTTTAAAATTAAACTTCAACATCCTGTAGATCGGTAACGAAGCCTTTGGGGACCTATGTTTATAGGAACTTTATTTTATAGAATATCCTGGGCAATCACTCCCTTAAATATTGCCGCGTCTTTTTTTAAACACCCTGTATAGTATAGAGACATCCAAAAATACGTCATCAACTCTGGCTATGAATGAGAGAGATGGAAATAGCGGTCATGTCTAAGCTTTTCGGTTATGTCAAACTTTTGACAAGTGACTGTCACAATTTGTAAAATAAACAATGGCTGTCATATTATGTGTGAGTCTTGACAAGTAAATAAAGTTATAAATTCGATCAAGAATAGAAATACGTCTTTTTTTTTCTCGGCCAACTTTGATGACGTTTTTTTTGGATGTCTCCATATTATATATTAGAAGTAATAGTAGAATATACGTATTTTTTTGCTCGGCTAACTTTGATGACGTTTTTTTGGATGGCTCGATAGATAGGCTTTCTGTATTTTATAGACGTTCTGGTCTCAGATGGTAGAAACATACTATATTTTGCAGATTACATTTTCCTATAACCGCGTACGACTAAAATGGGGTGGTCAAGATATTACAGACCTTATAGAGTTGTGGATAAAAAATATTTTGCAGTACCTTTTTTTTAGGTAAATATTTATACCACGATAATTGGTCACTAGCTTTTAATTTCTAATCATAGAATATATCGCGTCATATACAATAAAATATTACTTCTGTAAAAAAAAATATATAAAAAGGTATATAAAAAAGTATATAAAAAAGGTAAAAAAAAACACAATATCTGAAAGAGTTGTATTTATTTTTTCATTTGGTGTATCGTTGTATGTGTTATTTTTTGCTTTATGACCCTTCTAAATTTGAGCGAGGCATGTTCCGCCGCAGTCCCAAGGGGCAAAAGTATTTCTGCCATTTTCGCCACATCAATCACCCGAGACGATTAGAACAACGATAATATTTCTCCCGTTATTGCAACATTCAACAGTCTATTCCGAAGACTATTTATTTACTCGAAACAAAATTGTATTTTATATAAGCTCGAAATGTAATTTCTCAATCGCGTATTATCCGAGACATTTCACAGTGCATCTCTTTTTAACTGGATCGGCGTAATAACTCCCTAAGATTTATCATTCCCCAATCGATAACACTGCGTTCTATTCACTGCACTAGATCTATTACGTTTAAGAAAATTCTATTCACAGATATAAAGGGTGTTCATTTTTCCGATGGGAGTGCATTGGTAACTTCTAAATATAGTTCAGTAGGCAGAGACTTTTGTGTATTCTTGAAACATATAGGGCTAGTCTTGACAGCTTCCTATGTATTTTTTTTTGCGTAGAACACAATGCGCAGGGTCCGTGGAGCTGACACTGTCCGCTAATTTTTTAAATTAACAATTGGTGAAAAAAATTCGTCTTTTTTCACATTTTTGTTTAGGATCTCCGATCCTTGGCATATTTTATATAGCATACGCATTTAAGAAGTTGTAGCCTATTGAATTTCCAAAATTTTAAGGCCAACCCAACAATGACTGCTGGAGTTGAAAAAGTGTTTTTTTTTTTCACAATTTTTTTTACTTCGAAAGTAGGGCGACTATGATTTCATTTTCAGAACGTCTTTCATTTTCGAGCTACTGATGCCATCGTTAATTTTTTTTAAATGGCAACTTTAATTAACAAATTGGAATATTTTCTGTTTAAAAAAAGTAGTATCGTCGATGTTATTGCAAAATATATAAGTATAATGGCCTTCCTTTTCATATACATAAATGACGTTGTAGATCAGTTATCAAGTAAAGTAAAAATAATAATTACTTTATTGCGGATTTCAATTTGTTGAAAATTGCTTTCAACATTAAGAAGTGTTGAATTACTTATTTGATAGAAGTTATTTTAATATTTTTACTTTAGATCATAATTGCTTAGTCAAAATTAAAACTCCAATGTTGCGCCTCTGGTTAGTAAAAAAGGCAATTTTTGTGGATTCAGAGATTAGTTTCGCAAGGCCACTTTTTTAAATCTGCTTAGTTCGATTGACTCTAAAACCGATTCTAGTGACATGTTTTCCTAGTGACAAACCCACAAACGACTTTTCTTAATAAAGCAAACGTAGACAAGAAAAAACCGTTGTTGTACTTATGTACTAAAACGTGTGTGGAAATAAAACTGTTTAGTTCTTTAAAAATTTCATGTGAACATTAATTCTTCTCCGAGAAACAGTCAATTTCGAGAACGTCCTTGTCAACTACATACCACTTCGCAATTATAATATGTCAAAGTATATTACATACATTCTCAACCTGATTTTTTTCGAACTCAATTTATTTGTGAAAGTTTCTATTTTATATTCAACGTACCGAAATACAAATATTTGTTCGTTCCTGAGCCAAACAGAAACGAAAAATTAGTTAATATTACTCATATTGAAAAATATTTGCATGAACGTCTAAACGAAATAAGAGGCATGTGTCCCGTTCAGACATCTTATTACGGAAAAGAAGTGATGTAAAGAAAATAATATTTTTCCATCTCAAGCAGACTGCTTCAGAATACAAAGTGTGTATTATAGAGGGAAATAGAGCTCCATCCTTTTACCCCTTCGCTATTTCACTTATATTTCAATTTTCATACTTTATATGACAATGCGTCCATGTAATATTTAAAATTACTTTTCAAACGTTTATGTTATACCATAAATTACTTCTCGAGTTACACTTTAATGGTAATGGTACGAAATGAACGGTATCTTCAAGTATATTTGCACATAAACATTCCCTCACCAAGATCTCCATAATTTACCACTGGAAATGGAAAGGAAATGTTACATTAAAATAAAATATTTCCTTTTTAGGAAAGTTAATATACATGTTTCTTTGCACATAAATAGAAATATCTACGTGACAATTATTATTAGTTGCAGGAAAATCTATCCACTGCGTACAGGGTGATTCACCATAAATGCCCCCCTCCTAGCATTTCGTTATTTTGGACCGATTCAAAAATTAAAAAAACAAATGTGTGATTGTCAAAACAAATGAATAGTAGGTATACCTTACATTCTCAAATGTAACAGAAATGTAAGGTTTCATATATCTCTCCCCTACAGTTTTCCTGATATTACCAAAATATTCAGTATGCTAACTGAGCACAGAAGGCTAAGCGAGAGGCTGTTTTGCGTCGCCAAGGCATTGAAAACAATGAGATATCAACGAGAAACAAAAGGTTTAATAGAAAAATAACGAATAATTATGACCATCATTACTTACATGCAAGGTAAAGTGCACAAAAAGTAGATTTGCCCCTGGCCGTAGAAGACAAAACCTTAACTTGTGCTCATTTCTTTTGTAGCTGCAGCCGTGAACGCTTCGAGAAGTACAGTCTGTTATTGTTTGTTTGTAGGTATGTCTCGGGTATGGCCATTCTACTTAACTATTCTGGGTGTACTGCGATTCTAAATGCTTCTGGACACATTTTTTAAGATATTGCTTGTATTTATATTATCAATTACTTGGTGGTGTGAGATCAGAACCTTTAGGGGGCCGGACATTCGGACTTTGAACAGAAATGTGAAATTTTCAGTAACGTAGTTTTCCATACAGGATGGTAAAAAAATGAAAGGTGAAATGTTGCCTTCTTGGTAGCACTACAAATGAATGCAGAGTATTGTGACAGCTTGAGTTGTTGTACAATATCCGCTATAAGCAATACGTTGAGCAATGTCATAAAATTTTCAAAACAACATGCGAAAGACTTTTTAACTTAATATGTTTTTAAAGTTTTAAAAACTTTAATAATAATTATTAAATTAGAGGTCAATTATTTGTTAAAAATTATCCGAGAAAAATACACAGCCACACGTATCTACTAAACTTTGTTTCTGTTAACCCAAATTAATCTAGCTGTTAAAAATAAGTGTAATCTATCCACACAAACTAATTCTAAAAGAGACTGAATGTTTGCTGTGCCTGGCACGAATTTTCGTTTGATTTTACTATTTGCCATACGGAAGGCACAGTTTAAAAGAAATCAGTTAATTCATAACTGTCGGTTCCCTTTGAAGTTGTTTCACACAGTTTTATTTTTTTATCTAGGGTAGGGGAACCTGCGCAGTAACTACTTTTACTGCCAGAGACATACTGTGTTTGTTAGGTTAGTACCTTAATTGCACTATTTACTCCAAACATGCACATAACTTAAATCCGGCGATAATCGAATTATTAACGACTTAACTGAAGTAGAACGTCAAATACATATTTTTCTGTAACAACGGTATCAAAAGTGGGTGTAATAACATGCAACAATAACACACTAAAATGTAAACAATACATTAAACGCTATGTACGTAAGTTGCGCAGTACGGATATTTGTTTTATGCCAGGGTCAGACCATAAAAAGTTTCAAATCTGCGTTTCATCTCTGTCACTCATATACGATCCCGGTAAGATCTCTATCTTTTCATGTGCCATTTAACATTTGGCACAGCGACCAACAGCACCCGAGACCTATCGAGTTTATTCGCAGGAAGCGGGGAGGTGTTGTCTCAGTCAGTGGTTCAGCCAAGAAGACTTACAATGAGGGCTATCGCGTATGACTTCGCCGCTAGAGGCGCTAGTGTGGCGTGAGGTCTCCGAAAGATCAAATGTCACTGTTTGTGGTGGATTACGCGGGTTTATTTTTAATTAGAATAATGTGAATATCTTGCAATACGTGAGATTAATTATGGCAAATATGAGTTACGGGTCAATGAATGTCAGTTCTTTAAAAGCGGAGCTAAGAAAAAGAGGTGCAAAATTAAACGGGTTGAAAGAACAGTTAATTCAGAGGTAAATTTGTTTACTGTTTACAAACACATTTTTTGTCAAAAGTATGCTTATTTACCGAGGTTACAGCTATGTTTTTTCTTTTTACAAACTTCAAGACTATGATAGAAATAATAATTTTATTGGAAACTTATGTCCTCCTTTTTTCCGAACAAAACGGGACTGCTGCTCGATATTTTTACGGTACGGTTTTAAGGCATTAAATATGTTTTAAATGTAATCTTTGGTTTCACGCCCGTAGTAACAAACTTTGACAGCTATACTTCAGGACCTTACTCGACAGTGGCGCCAACTGGTGAGTACAAAAACGGTAGCCCTCATTAGTTCTAGTCTTCTTGGGTGAAGCTTGCACTGGACAGTAGCGGACTTATGTAATTTGTTGGGCTTTATGTCGCCTGAATTTATGAAACATTATGAACCATAATTTATAACAAAAAAAAGTGCATATAGTATAAAAATGTATTTTAATGTAACTTGAAGCTAAAAAATATATTTTTACAGAAAACGAAGGTAGTGCCTATGACCCCATGGCACTACTTCACAAGTCGCCACTGTGCACCAGAATATTTTATTCTACCTTACAATTATTGCCAATGTTATTTTGTCATCACATCTTGTTTGTTTTACGAGCCTTAATAAACACTTGTTTATCAGAATATATTAGTAATAAGACACATACGTACATGTTAGTGTGCCAGTCATATAGAAAATCATGAACATTATATCTAATTTAACCTAGTTTGACTTAACTAACCTGACCTACTGCTGCACCAAATTAAATAATTCTACCACACTTATCTCTCTCAACTATACTGATTGACTGTTATATGCATCTCATAAGGCGACATAAGGAAAAAGACTGAGAGTAGCGGAAAAACAAGAAATATCGATCGAAGACAAACAAACAAACAAAAAACGAAATAAGGAACGATATTTTTTACTATACAAACTATATACACATACACGTAGAGTAAAATGGATCTAAAACATAATTAATTTAACTTACACAGAATATTTAAGTTAAATTTAATAACTGTACACGCTAATGTAGTAGACTTAATAACTTGTTGAAGAATACCATGAAAATAAAAACTAAATGCGTCATATATCTTTATAAACTTTTTTAATAAATTCTCAACCACCTGCTTTAGACTTTTTTCTATAAGCATTAATATTTTTGCTCAACTAATGCCTTACTCCATAAATATAGCTCAGGTTTATGAATCTAAATGAGACTGCCAACCTAGCGCCCGATCTAGCAACACTGCGGGGACGGGACTTGGAAGGACGGTAGATTAACATGTAATGCTCCTACAGTACAAGTTTGAACTTGTTAGAGTCATTTGTTTGTTCTTTATGACCGCTTTTTTGTAGTGTGTTTTAAAAATGACCAACATTTATTTTGAGCAACGGTGTGCTCTCAGGTTTTGCTTGAGACTTGGACATAGCGCAACGGACTTTTGCAAAACTTCAACACGCCTACGGAGACAGTGTTTTTTCAATAGTTGAAGGCATTTTCAGAAGGAAGTGAGTCGATTGAGGATGAATGAATCACGCAGCGGAAGGCCTTCTTCTTCAAGAACCGATGAAAATGTCGATAGAATACGGGACCTTGTGAATTCAGATCGTCGGTTGACAACAATAATGATCGGGGAAGAGTTAAATTTTAATCACACCACTGTTCATCAGATTTTGACTAACGAATTGGGGATGAGAAAAATCTGCGTAAAAATGGTTCCAAAAAAATCTTTCGCAGGAACAAAATGACATCAGGAGAGAGAGGTGTTTTGACTTTTTAGAGTCGATTGAGAATGATCCCCATTTTATGGAACGTGTGATCAGACTTACTAGTGATGAGACTTTGGTGTTTGAGTACGACCCGGAAACCAAGCGCCAAAGCACGGAATGGCACACTTGGCTCTCCAAGACCCAAAAAAGCAAGAATGAGCAAGTCGAAAGTCAAATGTCCTGATCCAGGTGATTTTTTTCTCTTTCCGAAGATTGAAAAATCACCTCAATAGACATCATTTTGGGATCATAGAAAACATTCAAACGACTGCAACTGACCAGCTGAAGGCTATTCCATTATATAAGTTCCAGCACTGCTATGAGGAATGGAAGAACCGTCTCCAGCGTTGTGTCGCTTCCCAAAGTTATTTTGAAGGAGATAATACTGAATTGCAATTCTATTCGAACAAAAAAAAAAAAAAAACATAACTCATTAAAAATGTCTCATTACTTGATTTACACACCTCATATGTTATCTTTTAATGTGTCATCGTAAAGAGCCTGCTATTTTCAATAAACCATTTTACTGCAACTTCGTCGGTCATTTGTAGTGTGCTTGTAATTTCAGCTTGAATAAACAATTCCGAAATATTTTCCATTTTCCGCAAACATTTGGTTTTAAAGAGCTCTCGCATTAAAAATATTTAAACGTATTGCAGTAAAAGCATCTCTTTCAGAACCAAAAGTAATAAACAATGCATTTTAATACAGCGCAGGTAATAAAATAGAAGCTAAAATTTTATAAAACCCTGGGTGAATAGTTAGCAAAAAAAGTGTCATTTTTCATTGTGTAATGAATACTTGCAACTGTCACAAACAAACGATATTTATAATAGCACGATATGAGAAACTACACTTTACTTTCAGTATTAATGGTATGGAATGATAAATGGATTTCATATTACCCGATGGATTTTTAGTCTGTAATATAGTATTTATGACATGTTAACTCGTAATTAAATAAATTGCATCATACCACGCGATTTTGTGTCAGCAGGAATGCGTATTTTTGACACATTATTTTACAAACGTTTCATAAAAACAAGCAAAATAAGCTTAATTATTTATTATACACTTTATTAAAGAAAACTCATCACAAACCTTGATGGTTTGGATACTATGGCCCAAATTATTCAGAAAAGTCTTAAATAACATAAGTCTGCTAATGGACGGTTCCGGAGATGCGAGGGATTATTCTTTTTCTGACTTTTTTAAATTGTGCAATGTTTCGCAAAAAAATGTTTTCTTTCGTTCAAAAAAAATTGCAGTTTCGGGTCGTAAATGACAGAAGTTCTGTCCGCTGATGTCACAGTTTGTATTTCATATTCAGTGGTTAGTACACATTTTTGCGAATTTTCACTATATTTGTTTAATCTAACATTGAACTAGTTAACATGTATTCCACGCATGGTCGTGCTAATGGGAACATCAGAAAAGCACAACGTTCTTATGCAGAAGACCATCATCATCGTCCCAATCATCAGACCCAGTCTGTTCGTTTTTATAAGACCGCACTAACGATCGCATGATACCGGTTTATTTGTGATTCTCATGATTCCCGGACACCAAGATTTGCTATGATGCCGAATAGGCACTTTTAATACAGATAAAGCAGAATTCAAAGACTAGTAAGCAGAGAATAGCAAGCGAGGTGGAAGTTAGCGCTCTTCTTGTTTGGAGAGCCTTCCAAACGATGATCAGCAGCGTTATCCGTACGACATCATGTTCAATGAGTAAAAACCCTGAATCCACTGAATCATGTCTGTTATTCATGATCATGAATCAATGAATCATGTCTGTTATTTTGCGGATGACTCTTATGCAATCATGTAGAGGATCTCAATATTGCTTGCAACATTCTGTACACTGACGAGGACGGGTTGACACAACATCACCTCTGACTTGACGACGCTGACCAAACGATGATCAGCAGCGTTATCCGTACGACATCATGTTCACTGAGTAAAAACGCTGAATCCATTGAATCATGTCTGTTATTCATGATCATGAATCATGTCTGTTATTTTGCGGATGACTTTTATGCAATCATGTAGAGGATCTCAATATTGCTTGCAACATTCTGTACACTGATGAGGACGGGTTGATACAACATCACCTCTGACTTGACGACGCTGACCAAACGATGATCAGCAGCGTTATCCGTACGACATCATGTTCAATGAGTAAAAACCCTGAATCCACTGAATCATGTCTGTTATTCACGATCATGAATCATGTCTGTTATTTTGCGGATGACTCTTATGCAATCATGTAGAGTTAAATGACGATGTGTAAATCTATGTTTATTAAGACTTTTCAGCATATTGGGCTATACTATCCACCCTAAGATTTGTGTCACTTTTTTTAATACATGTAGTAAATTTTGTAGATGAAACATACCTTGAAATATATTTACTAGATAATTAAAATCATTATTTGCAGTTTTCATTGTGTCCCTCCCAATATTCTCAACTGGACTTATAGTGTGTGGAAAAATAGGTCCATATCCAATGTTTCCATACTTTTCTATATTACTCGTAACATTCTGAAAAATCATTAGTGCATATTTTAAGAATGTCATATCTGAATCAAACTCAGGAACTTATTAAACAATATGCTGTTACGAATATTTTAATTCACTTTAAAATACGACTTTACACACTTTATCTATACATATCATTATTTAATTTTCAAATTATCCAACTCAAAAAAAAACACAATTCATTTATGTGTAAAACTAAAAAACGTTTCTTATTTGATATATCCTGTGAGTCCGCTTCTTGATGGGTCGAGAACTGATGAGGTCAAACTTCCAGACCTGTCCAGACTCTTCCCAGCGTGACAAGAACACCATGTACGCCTTTCTAACGGCCTCATTTTTATTACAATATTTATAATCAAGCTTATGCTCATTTGTCAACATTATAAGGGGAGAATAAAAAACCTAAGCAATGACTACTTCCACGTCCAATGTTTCCATTTAATTAGAGTAACTGGCTAAAATCATTAGGTTATATTCTTAAAAGTATGATATTAGTTTATTAGGATATACTACGTGGATGTGAAAGTAATAAAGAGTAGAATTAAAAAATGTTGCACAGTGGTATATTAGCGTAAATTAACATACCTACAATATTGCTTGTTTGAATTGTTGCGTTTTATACTGTTTATCTTTTAGGTATATAAAAAGTTCGAGTTAAATTATGTAATTAATTTGTAAACCTTATAACCACACATAACATAAAATAACATCATAGCTTTTAAACCAAACCCTTACCCCCATTGTTCTCCTAAATTTCCTTCTCCTCTTTATTTTATTTTATATAATATAACATACCACAACATCATAGCCTTTAACCAAACCCATAACCTCATTGTCCTCCTAAATATCCTTCTCCTCTTTAATCTCCTCTTGTTCTTATTTAGTCCTTCCTTTTGTCTTCCCTTTGTTCTCCTTTTGTCCTTCATTTGTCTTCCTTTTGTCTTCATTTTGTTCTCCTTTTGTCTTTCTTTTGTTCTCCAACTATCCTTGTCCTCATTAACCTCATTTTGTCCTTAACCTTATTGTCTGTTTGACCTCATTTTGTTCTCCTTGCCATCCTTAACTTTTTTGTCTTTGTTGTACTTTTAACCTCATTAACCTTTCCCTTATTAACGCCTTATCCTGTTGGACCAAGTCACCTTCTTATCATTCAACACATCCTCCGTGTACTTAGATTTACTTTTGTCCTCATAGTCCTCTTAAACCCACTACCCCCCTTTATTCTCGTTGAGAAACTTGTCCCCATTGACCTCCTTGACCTCAATTTATGTTTCCTCTTTCCCTTCCTTAATTACTTGGTCTTATTGTTCTGTTGAACCAAGTCATCGCCAAGAAGGTCAAGGAATATGAAATTCCTTGAACTTGACGTGAACCAATTTTTGACTTCCCTGACCAATTTTGTTTCTTCAACATATGTTATGTTTACGGGCCTTTGATTTTCTATTTGTATAAATTTCCACAATATTATCTGAATGATGAAGTAACTAGAGTCTTATCAATGAGATATTTGAATACTTCTACATAAAAAATCTATAAAACGACACGTTATATGAATATCTTCCTTAACTCACGTTAATATACAACCCCCCCTTGCCTCCCCACATCTCATGGCATTACAAATACCACCATTAGCAAAATGAAAATAAATTCATGTTATGGCTTGGCTATACACATCCGTTTCGAAGTTTTTTCATATTACTCTTATATTTTATTCTAGTCGCCCCGTATCCCTTGATGGGGGGTGTCGAAAAGAAGTAGGATTCTTTTTTAGAGCTTTTATTGTCTGAGAATTACCAATAGTCAAAGAACAAGTACATTACCCCCATTTAACCCCCAACCCCTTAGTTTTGTAAGTAGTAGTCAAATCATGGACCTTGTTACTTTTTAATATTTGTCCTCTCCGTTAATTTTAAACCCACTTAATTATCATAGAATAACGCGAAAGACATTGTTTGCAAAGACAAAGGACTCACCAGTTAAAATTTAAAGTCTGTTTTTAATTTTATGGTGAAATAATAGTCGGTAAACAATATAGTGTTGTCTACTATGTTCAGTTATGGTACTCTATAAAATGATAAGAATGTAGGAATTAAATAAGGGTAGTAAATATGTAAAAGGGACGTAAAAGTCATTTTATGCGGCAACAAACCGGAATGGTTATGGCGCCGTAATATACAGCTTCACGTTATATTATATTCTGTATAGTGCTTTCGAGATAATGCCCGACTTTATTAAAATAAAATTAGTTTTAAACAGAAATTTCAATGTTATTAATAGATTATATCACAATGTTGACTCATTACGCACGTTCAGGGTAATTCATAATTTTAAAATAGTTTACTAAGAGAAACGTCATTAACAGTTTTTCTTTTGTATACACTTCTTTAAATCATCTCTATTCCTATAATATGGAATTAAAAAGCGAGGTTACAATGACACAATTCATATTCCATACAATAGTAACTATAAAGGGTATTGGCGATCTTGGTCCAGAAAAGTTGCTGAAAAAAAAGAAAAAAATTTTTTTCTGTCAAAAAACATTCGTTTCTAGATTCGTTAAAACACTTGTATATTTTGAAAAGCACCAGATTAATTTTTTTTTGGATTTTTTTTTTGTATCACCATATCATAATTTCCTAGGTATGTCGCAAATAAAACCACCAACTAAGTGGTTTTGTACTCCTTCCTCAATCGCTACCGCGTTTACGGGCCAACGTCACCATGTGGCTAGACAAAAGCTCCTCGCATATTATAATTAGGGTTCGGAAAGTGTGCGACAACGCAGGGTCGGACTCGTAATCCGTCATGTCATTGACGGAAAGGCATGAGAGACCAAAAAAAGACAGGAGTAAAAATGTGTTAATAATTAATGCACATACCTATCGCTTGTGTCATTCAGAAACACCGACTGTCTTCAGTGCTTCAGGGTACGTTGCCACTACCAGTAGTCTTTCTGCATTTCTTCTCGAAATGTGAGTGATTTAGCCTGCGCATATGGTTGTAAAAGGAAAATGATCGTTCCACATCTACTGAAATTAAAGGTGCACATTCAAAATAGTTCACATGGACAGAGGACGACAGACCACGCACATTATATTCACGAATTTCGTTGTTGACCAGTTGTTTGTTGTTACTATCAGCACAATATCATTTTTTACATCTACAGAGGACATGTAAGTGTTACTACTATTTCTATACTGTTAGCCGTTTTTTTATAATACCCGTTTGCTAGTTATCAATATCAGAACATTAACGACCTTATTACCGTAAAAATATGTTGTTTCGTCCACTGTCAACCATATAAATTTATTGCGTATGTCTTCTTTGATATTTCCCACGACACGTTGATATATCTTGTATGGCTACTAGACAATGGAAAATCTGATACATATTTAGCAAAAAAGTCTAAAGTGAATATTGTCGACCACGAACGGCTACATGCGCAAAATAGTAAGTACAAATCAAACGAAAATTCCTCTTTTCTAACAGTCTAGTAATAGTTTGTTGATGTTTTTCACACTCTCGGCGTCTACGAAATACAAAATCGACGATTGCAAGGAATACATAAAAATGTGATCCGTCTATTGTAAAATTGTCGTAATTTTCAAGCAACTTTTTCAGTCCATTTACAAATGGTAGAGACTCATTGCAAAGACATTGCCATTACTGCAAAAATCTACACAAAATCAAATATTATATAAATACACCACACGAAATTTACAAAAAATACGTACACGGTTCAAAATACGTATGTCCACACCTTCATTTGTTAGTTACTCACGACACATAGAATTATTTAAACTCGGCGTTCTACCGTCCGTCCGCTCGCATCGAGCTAACGTAAAATACTAAATTTCGACTACGGGATATGGATTATATTATATATGGATTATATTGACTCGACTACGAAATATGGATAAATTGTATATAGCCCTTCCCGAACCCGCACCGAACGAGTCCCAGCGGTTGTTACCAAGCACGGTGAGTGGCGTACATATGCACGTTATGCTTTAATTATCATAGTTGTTTAGTGCCGACCCTGCGTTGTAACACACTTTCTGGACCCTAATTATAATATTGGACCCTAAACCTTCGTGCTCGAATAGCCTACCACTGGTGCACTAGAAAACTGGTTAAGACGTTAGATGTAAAATAAACATGAGAGATGAAATAATCCGTATATTCTCTGAAAATAATCTGACTGGCTTTTCTACAACTTTCTTTGACTATCTGTTCCAGTGTTTAAGACATAAATGATATTAGCGGGAATACAAAATATAGTATGTATCGACAATATTCTAGGGGAATAAAATAACTATTTTTCCATACAATTTTTTCTCATACGGTGACCTCCTACCGAGATATCAGGCCTCGAAGAGGTACTTCGGACCATACTTTTCTGGGAAGACTTTTATACCTCTTGTTGCGCCCTTTTGCCCCAAATCAGCGTCTATGGCGCAAGGTGCCCATATTAACGGGCTTCTGGCGTAAAATCTCTAAACCACTTAGAGATAAGCGTTAGGGCAGGCAGCAAAAACCAGTACCTATGTGACTCTTAAATAACACGCACGCTAAAAATATACTTCATCATTTTCTCATAACATTATAGATCAAGAAACACATTGTAAAATATTTACACTAAGTGAACAGTGAATATATCACATAAAACATAGTTTTGTGTAATTATTTTCGCACACATGCTCATTTGATCACATCACATAAATCACATATCACATTATACATCAAGAGCATCTGAAAAGTCTGGCTCTCATATTCGCCGAGAAAAGCCTTGGCAAACTCCACCTCTCTATAGATTTTTATAGTTTTTAGGCATTTTCTGTGTATGCATTTTTACAGTGTAGGTACCTATAATTTATACATTGTAAAAAATTGTAACATTTTTTATTTCCATATTTTATTTTTTTAATTCATTATTTCCTATAATTATTTCCATCATAAAAGTAATGATAATAATATTCCGGAGTAGAAGTCTGGTTCCCTAGGCAGGGTACCAATTAAATCAATTAATATTTGTGTGCCCATAAAGCTAATCGTCACAAACTTTACTGTATATAAACTAGCGTACTAAATCAAACACAATTCCCGTTTATGCTATCCATATTGCACGGAAAATTATTGTTATTTTAACGCAATTTCTGTTTTATATTGCCAATAAAATATACGGTTATACATGTAGTTCAATAATATTTTAGTGTGCCAAAATGTTCATTGCTATTACAGTTTACTCTTTCCTTTAGATAGTCATATATCGGTTTATGGACATTTTATTTACTTTATATCGGTTTACTTAAGTTAGCTGCGTTACCTATGTTGCAACAGAATGAATTCGTCATCGTGTGTTAAGGCACTGAAGTTATATTTTTATTAATGACGACACAGTGTAAATTTACATTTTTAAATGAGGTCAGTTACTACTGTTAGCTTGCATGAATTCAAAATGCTATTTATTGAGACAGGCCAAATGAGTAAGTACAGGGTCGGACGCGACTCCTCTAGATTAAAAAAAAGTGAATTAGCTCCCTGAAAAAGCTGTCTACGATAGATATTTCATAACAGAGCTATATGTATCTGAAAAAAGCAAAGCGTTTACGTCTTCAGAATGTTTGGAAGAGCACAGAAAAGTATAAATTCAAGTTTGTGCAGCATTGTGTGGCTAATGTGTGCAGAATTCGACAGACAGAAAACAGATTTAATACATTTTTTTATGTGTAATTGTCGGATATTAAAAGGTAGTGTGTCTTCAGTCAGTTATTCAATATGCAATGTTACATTTATTGTATTATTGACTTAAAATACAGTTTATGAGGAAAAATACCGCACCATAGATAAATGCAAAACAGCAAATACGGCAATATATAATTTGTCATAAATTAATTCAGTCATTGTGGCTTAGAGTTAACGCTCATATACATATATGGTAAGGGGCAAGTCTTTCTGACGTTCTGACACATAAACTTTGAATACTTGCCTTATGAAAGGGAAGTTGTATCTTTAGCAACTTCTGATACGAGAATACAAATACTTTCTTCATGATAAATTTGATCAATTCAAAGAATGTGATGGCAGTCGACAAATTGGATGTGGACACGGCAGAACTAGATAGATATAACAAATCTAGAATAACAAGCGAAATTTAATCTTCTGAGGGAAAACGTAAAAAGAATGCATCAGATGACGGAAAAGTTGACAATATATTTTCACCTTATAACAAATTACTGTATGACCTTTTTATAGTTTTAGTCACAACCGCATGTTTCATCCTATCCTTAAATTAATAAGCGTAATAATATCACACAGCAAATATGATATTCTAGGAAATGCATACAATGCAGATAATAATTCCACTCATCGTCATTCACCATCAGAAACCACAGATCCAGATTTCGAAATTAAAATATTAAGTTTCATCTCTGACCTTTAATGATAACCAACATGAGCATTGGCTTAGTATTTAGAAGACTGAAGACAGTTAAACGTGCTAACTTTGTTAGACACACCGACACACCCGCAACGTGCAATATACGAGCTGTGTAAATTAAGTAATGAGACTGTTTTTTTTATTTTTTTTTTTCGAATATAATTACAATTCAGTATTGTCTCCTTCCAAATAACTTCCTTGGGACGCCACACAGCGCTGAAGACGGTTCTTCCATTCCTCATAGCAGTGCTGGAACTTATATACTGCAATAGCCTTCAGCTGGTCGGGTACAGCCGTTTGAATGTTTTCTGTGGTCCCAAAATGAAGTCCCCTGAGGTGAATTTTCAATTTCGGGAAGAGAAAAATCTCACAAGGACTCAAGTCAGGCGAATAAGGAGGCTGGGGAGCCACAGGAATGTTTTTACTGGTTAAAAACTCGCTTACTGAAACAGCTGTGTGACAAGGCACATTGTCGTGAGCGCAACATCCAGTTGACCTTGATGTTTGGTCTCACACGCATAACCCTTTTCGAAGTGTTTCAAGAACAACCCTGTCAAAGTGTTGATTTACTGTTTGGCCTGAAGGCACAAACTCTTTGTGGACAATTTCCTGGCTATCAAAAAAAAATCAGCATGCATTTGATTTTCGACTTGCTCATTCTTGCTTTTGGAGAGCTTGAAGTGTGCCATTCCATGCTTTGCTGCTTGGTTTCCGGGTCGTACTCAAACACCCAAGTCTCATCACAAATAGAAATAACACGACATATAAGAAGCAAGCACCTCTACACATCGAAGGTAGTGCGTGAATAAGAGCGACCCTCTCATCATCTATACTAGTCGTTAGAACGTAAAGTGTAGAGTTTGTCCTTTTTCACAACCGGCCGATGTCTGATGTACACATGCTGTATATGCAAACTATCTCATAACTCACATTTTAATGTATGTTTGGTAGAAGTATGTTATAGAACAAGGATACATGTGAAAGCAATACCATCATAATAAATCGCCTTAACTCTATCATATCTTAAGTTATAAAGACTCGACTACAACTTGAAATATATTTTTTGTTTTCGATTGAAATCCTACTACATGTAATAAATATGATACACCATTATTACTAAAACTATTAACTGGTTTGTCTAATTTATTAGACGAACTACAAAATATTCCCTTCTACTTTCACATCACATCACATTTGGAAAAGTATCGACTTCCTCACCCAACCTACCACTTAACTGGAATCTTAATGGTGTTAGCTTCTATAATTCTCCCTTTTATGAGAGAATTATTCAAATATAACACTGTTATCCCCATAAATATTCCAATACACCTGATAAATGTATAATTAAGAACCCGACATTAATGCAAATTATTAGTAATTATGGTGGATGTCCTTAAAGGGTTTTAGAATTTAATTAAACTTAGCTACACATAAAAGACACCAAAAGCGCACTTAGCAATAAATATATCATTTCCATAAGCTCCTTGGCAAAGTTATTAAACAAACTGACAAAGTTTAAACTTATACATGACAGGTATTTAAAATTTAGGGACACCGTCACAAGTTGTATTCATAATCTGACAAGTTTAATGATAATCAGTGCGATGAGAATGGCGAAGTAAACCCATTTCGGCAGAGAAACAACGCCCTTTATGCACTCAAAATATAATAAACTATGTACTTTGGAAGCTTTTGTCCTCACCATATAATCATTAATGCATTTGTGTCGTGTAGTAAAGTAACTTTACGAATACTGCAATACTATAAAACGAAATAAATAATGTACATACATATGTACATAATAAGTAAAACGATATGGTACTAATACAGAAAATCATATGCTTGTCAAAAGTCGAGTTCTTTTCTTTCTACAATCTAGACCGTAAAACATATTGTTGAAGTAGAAATGCTGAAGAATTTACGAGGTGTGTAAATTAAGTAATGAGACTGACCTGATCTTGCAACATATTGGTCACTGGTGAGTACTGGCTAGTTTCCCATCGTCTGTCGGTAAAAATGACACAAGTCAAAGGCATTACAATTATTGGTACACTTGACGAGTCAATACTTGCCTATACTGGTGGTAGCACTCACACGAATTGTGTATACTTGTGCAACCTTGCTTCGCTACTATTCAGTCTGTAACATAAGCGTACGGAAGAGGATGTGTTAACATTTCTCCGTTATATCGCTTGTAATTAAAAATTAATTTAAAATAAATCAAATGTAGTGGTCAAATAAAATAGTGTTAGTTTTTTTTATTTTAAATAGCACCTACTCATAACTACAAAAAGCCACGCAAGCCGCTATATTTTCAGAACGGCCGCTATCCATGACGGTCAACACGTCAACACTCGTCTATCCACTTGACAAATACATCAATATTGGTGTATTTGTCAAGTACACCAGTCGTCTGAGTCCGGCTTAAGATGTAATGCACCTTCAGTACAAGTTTACATTATAGCGCAACGGATACTTTTGTAAAACCTCAACACGCCTACGGAGACAGTGTTTTTTTCAAGAGCCCAGGTTTTTCGGTGGTTTAAGGCATTCTCAGAAGAAGAGAGTCGATTGAAGATGAACCACGCAGCGGAAGACCTTGATCTTCAAGAACCGATGAAAATGGCAATAAAATACGGGGTTGACGACAAGAATGATCGGGGAAGAGTTAAATTTCATTTTGGGACCATAGAAAACATTCAAATGGCTGTAACCGACCAGCTGAAGGCTATTTCAGAAGCTATCTAAAGCGCTGTGTGGCTTCCCAAGGAAGTTATTTTGAAGGAGACAATACTGGATTCTAATTTTATTCGAATAAAAAATAAAAAAAACAGTCTCATTATTTAATTTACACGACTCGTATATATTTGATATAAGGCACCTCAAGAAATGAAAGAAAATAATCAGTTACAATTAAAACATAACGAAGATAGAATTATCATCTTTGACAGAAGTTACAAAGCCACACACACGCAAGAATCCACGACCTTAAGACATGAAGTATGTACCTATCTATTTTAACATACATATGTATGTATTTTGACCCACACAATTCGAATCCGTTGTCAAAACTGGCCATTCAAGTCATATTTTCTTAAAAATTACGGAAACCAGATAAAATTAATAACCAATAAATATTATAGTCTGGAAAAAAAACAAGGGTTATTTTGATGTATTTTCATGTGCGACTCCACCGTCAAAATTAATCGAACACGTGTCATTTTTCTGGAAATATGACACCATCTACAGAAATTTCGTATTTCCTGTAATTTGAAGGACATGTCGTATTTCCTTCAATCTCATCTAGTTGACTCGACGCATTTTTTAGCTCTTCAAATAAAAACAAAAACCATACTCCAGTGTCTCTAGAGCAACTGAAGCCATCGTCAGGATTTGAAACCAACAAAAATCGCGTATTTTTGTCAACCTTATCCACTCCGTTTAACTAATTTTTAGCACTGCAATTGCGCCTGGTTTTATATGTTCGAATATCAATGTAAGAATTGAAATCTTTGATGGCATTTTTGCAAAAGTAATAGTTTTCTTAACATAACAGTTCCATTTGAAATAAGGGCTAAGAATATATGTTTAGCACCTATTTCGAATAATAATAAAACAGACGCGATTGCAGTGCTAAAAATGAGTTGAATGACGTACATAAGGCCGAAAAAATACACGATTTTTGTTGATTTCAGCAGCTATTCCACATCTCCAGAAAACTGAGTCTAGTTTTCGTTCTAACTAGACTAACGTTCTAGTCAAATCCTGACGGTGTATTCGGATTCAGTGGATCTAAAGATATTTCAGTATGTTTTTTGTTGTTGTTTGAAGTATTTAGTGTGTCGAGTCGAGTCGACTGGATGAGATTGAAGAAAATACGTCATTTCCGTCCATATAAAGAAATAGGAAATTTCTATTGATTTTTATATATTACTGGAGACCCGAGACACACCGATTCGGATCCAGCAGATGAAAATCGTGAAAAACGTCAAAACAACACTTTTTGCTTTTTCCAAACAATAATAGGTACATATTTATTATAAATTTTATGTTTTTCGTAATTGAAAAAAAAACTGTGACATGATGGGCCAATTATGACGGTGGATTCAAATCAGCAGGTCTAAATACACAAAGCTATATTCTTCAGGTCTCAAGGTCATGGCACTTTTTTGTGGCTGTGTTATTATTCAGGAAAATGTAGGTACCTGTGATGTTTCTTTAGGATGTTATGTCAAATTTGAATCCAAAGAATATACAAAATAGATACAGTACTGACAATTGTACTCCAATTACGAGTATGAACAGTCAGTGTCATGTCAGCTTTAAATCAGCCATCTTGGAGATTTTTATAGTACCTTTAAATTGACAGGGGTATAAAAAAGCATCCGGCAATAACGTGACATTTAGTTGACGTCGATTCGCACAAAAAAACACGCTTTTCACGTTACATTATGTGTTGCTCATAAAGGTTTTCGTTTCTAACGTAACTTAGTTATACTTACCGCCAAAAATCACCAGCCTCTATCTTTGACTAACACCCTCCACACAGTTATATTGTTACCTGGAAAAAAAAATAACTGTCATTTGAATTCTGTCTCAAAATATAGTGCCACTAACTGTACACCAGCTAACATCTTTATATACTCGTATCAGTGATATTAGTGTAATTTTTGTACTATTGCATTTTGTGTTGGGAGAAAATATATCAAACTCTAATTTGAATTCTCAATATATAGTTTTTAAAATCATTATTAGAGAAAATATTTCTTATTTATATTTATTTCAACATATTATTTGAATAGAATAGTGTTTTGTTTTTCGTGTCAAGAAAACAATTCGTAGAGTAAGAGACAGAAAAGGAAATAATGAAGCACATGTATCAATGTTATTTCACGCCTGTTATTGGTGGAACGCAAGTAAAAAAAATACATAAAAAAAACAAGAAGAATCATCAGAAGATATGTTAAAGATATATAACTATACATATTATAGATATACATAGATATTATAGATATAAATAGATATAGAATACTACACTTTCTAGAAGAACTAGACTGTCAAAGATCATACTCCTATTTGCAGTTTTGTTCCCATTCCTAGTTCTTAAGTTACGTTCCTTGATCAAATTTGAAATTTTCATTGAATTTGATTTGAATTTTAATTTCAACTCAATAGGTACTATTTTATTTTTTATCATATATTTTTATTTTTTATCATGACTATAAATACTGAAACTAATGTTTCCAAGGATTTATTCTTATCAGATGTTTTGCATATATATTTTTTATATTTGCCATATTTAATAATTAAATTTGGCTTACAGCGACACGGCACATAGGCAACTCGGCGTTGTGATGGGGGTTGCCTCAATTAGATTTGATTGCAGTAGTCCCATGTCAGTGTATTGTATTTATTATGCGTACGCCTCTCTGGTGCGACTCGTTTCTGCCAGCTTTATTAATAATAGTCTTATATACAGAACGTTTTATTTAAAATAGTCGATGTAAGAAAGGATAAAGTTATTCAAATTTGATCCTGTAACACTTTTAATAAATAATTTGATACAACTCGAAAACCGTACATTTTAGGTTAGGGAATACCAGTATGTTTAGAAACAGGATGAAAAAAAGAAAGGGAAATATATCATGAAATACACGTACTTTCTATTTAAGGGAATTAATAAAGGACAAGTTTATTCAAATTTGACCCTCTACTTTGAACATCCTGTAAATTTTGTCATATACCTATCTAGTACAGTTAGTTGGCAATAAGCTCAACCTTTCATATTCACATTATAAAAAATTAACCATAGAGTTTTACCATAGCGAAAGTTATTACTTTATTTCAAGGAATTTCCAATATTTCAGTTTTAAGAAGAAAATTGAAATATTTCGAAAATCGTTCATTTTAGAGAAAGCCGATGGTGATTAAAGTTGTTTTAAATTAATTAGTAGAAACTATTGTCATGAGTCATGACATAAAAGTGCAGCGTGCCATTTGAAATAACGAAGTTAATATTCATTTCCGGTGTGTCCGTTTAATAGGCCATTCATGAAGCACCCTGTATAACAATTTCTTCATCCCACAACGAAAAAAGCAAACATGAATGTGTCTCCCAATATGGAACTCATTTAATATTATGATGTTGAATGAAAATGATTGTGATATTCAAAGTACGAAAATGTAAGACAGAAAAGCGAAATCAAATAACAAACTTAATATAAACTTTTTACCATAGCTAGCTGGAATTTGAACAACTCTAAAATTCCAATGCGGAACGTTGAGAATACTAGATGAGAAAGGGGGAAGACGGCCATAGAAATATATCATCATCCGGAATAATGAAATTTCTCGGCATGGAAAATAAGATAGACTGTTTAATATCTAAAGGTATGTAGAATATTGAAAAATACATATGAGTCTGAGGTCCGGGCAAGTATGAGAAAATGGAAAAATACTGGAAAAGTTACTTGAAAGTCGTCCGTAGAAGGGAAAATAATGCAATGTAAATAGAACAAGTTTTCGTTTAAACGGGTTTGATGTTCCGGGTCGTCGGCCAGCTTAATCATCATTTATATATCAAATGTTTGAACTTCAATTATTTTCGCGATGGGTGCACCTAATGAGAATTTACAATGTGCGCTCATGTGTAGACCGGATAATTGAGGTGGCTCATTGTAAACACGACGAAATTTTTGTCTATTTTTTACGGTTTCGGAGTAAAATTCATGAATATAAAGAACAGTAAATACTTGGGAACAGTACGACGTCTACTAAAACAGTACGTTTTCAGACGTTTTCCACGGAACACCGAACTACTATACATATCGCGACACCCGTTTCGCCAACTAAGTTGGCATCCTCAGGAGAATATAAAAACTAAGTTCTAATCTATACACTTGCTCTCTTTAATCTTCACGTCACGGTTCACCGACTTTGTCTTTGTTTATCAGGACAAACAGTGGATTAATGTAATTCTCAAAGGGTATCCCCCCCATAAGTAAGGTAGACCGAATTTTGGGTCCAAAAAATTTTCCTCTCAGCTAGGTATGGAAAAAACCCTGTTTTTTACGTTTTATTTTTTATCTCGGTTTTTAACTGTCGAAAAAATCTGAAAAAAATTCATGAGTACAGAAAATATGATTAATTTTATGTAATTTTTTTTTTACATAAAATATATAAAAACTACTAGTTTCGATAAGTGGAATTTTTTTTCTTACTATTATTAGTGAACATATTTTTTAATTGTTTGAAGTCATTTGAGTCCTTTTAGTGCAAGAAAAAAATCAGGACACTATAAAATGATGATATTAAGCGGTTTTAAGTCGCTTCACGGACAAAAAATTGATTTTTCGCACTTTTGGGCATGACCCACCACTCAAAAAAATCTGAAAAAAATTTGAGTTAGTAAAAAAACAGTTAAAAATATAACATATTAAAAATATGAGCCTGAAGCTTTTTTTTGGTTAAAAGATATGGGATTTTTAAAGTTTGAATAATTTTTTTAGAGGTCGTAATGATCTTGAATGAGCTTGAAAATTTTTACATAAAACTAATCATATTTTCTGTACTCATGAATTTTTTCAGATTTTTTCGACAATTAAAAACCGAGAAAAAAAAATAAAACGTAACAAAACAGGGTTTTTTCCATATCTAGCTGAGAGGAAAATTTTTTGGACCCAAAATTCGGTCTACCTTTCATAATTAGCCCTAAGAAACACTTTCATCATGCGAAGAAAATAAAAAAAAGGCGGGCATTTCACCATACTTATGGGGGATACCCTTTTATCGGAATACTGTGCACCACATCTCCCAAATTAGTTTTAAAAAAAGATTCAGGCGGTCACACTCACCGACATATCCCTTTCACAAACCGTAGTGATCATCAACCTGAGATTGCTTACAAAAAAAATCTAAACTACTGTCAATTATCTGGAAAATCATTTTGTTCGAGATATGCATTAAAATGAATACTGAAATGTGTACTGTAAGATAGAACTAAAGGACTATATGCCTATTTTTTTCTTACAGACACATGAAACGATATAATCTGCGTCAACTTAAAGTTACGACCAGTCTCAAAGATTTCTAGCATCATTAAAATACAAAAAGCGGTCAAGTAATTATGTATTACTTGGCTCCTACTTTTGGAACTTTCACTTAAATAAACTTACATAAATATAGCATTGTTTCTGCCGCTGAAGTTTAACCAGTTTTCAATTATCACACATTCTTAAAATACTTTTCTTATAATTTTCACACCCATTTACCATTTTCAGTGTTAGATAACTTTGACTAATTAAAATACAAAGGGTTCCATTTAAACTAAACAAGTTACCTCGGTTTGAAGTTAACAAAATATAACACAATAAATCGAACTTTTCGGCTTTATTTGAATCGCACATGCTACACACGGTGTAGCGCATCATATTCTTACACCAAGCCAAAAATGAAATGGGATGTTACTGCCCAAGAAAAGTTATGTAGGCTATAGCAGGTCTTAACACCTTTAATTTTTTATAAGCAACATCATATACATATCTCAGAAACGGCTGGGTTCAGATATAGGCCATATATACAAGTTTCCACTCAAAATTGTGTGGTCTTCTCAAATTTGGATCAATGTGTATCAATCCCATGTAGATTCGTCAATATAAAAAATCGTCAAAATGGCAAAAAAAGAGTGCAAACAACCTCACGTTATATATCAAATACATTTATTTGATTTCAAGATTTTATTTTTTTACATTTGAAAATTTGCTATGACACAACGATTCTTTAGATCAAATACGCACTAAACACCCACCCGGTATATTATTTTAACACGTTTTTATTATGAACATGTTTTGCACGCTAAGAAGGTTTTATCAATCACTCAGTTGTAAATAAATAATTATATTTAAAATAATTCTATTTTGTTCTACATTTAGGATATTATACGAAAGGGAGGCAATGTGTAATAAATTAGTACAACACTATTAGTTATTAATGCCATGTGCAATAATTATTAAGTTTCAAGCAGAATTGATGGATGTACCAAATGTTATAGAATGCTTCATATGTCAGCCATTAAAACTATAAATACACGCAATAGTAGTACGCATATAACAATTCAAATATTTTATAGAAGTCTGTTAGATTGTCTGAAAGTGGATGTCTCCACACAATCTATTGGATCTGGAACGTGAAAATTTAATAGCTAAGATCACAAATGGTTTCGGCGTACACCCAACATCTTTTATTATTTTAAATTTATGAATTATCCAGCGTGTAACAAAAATAAGCATATAATGCAGGGCTTATTAAATAGCGACTTAATCTACTGCTGATACTATTTTCATATTTCAAATTATTCCATAAAACTTGGGATTGAACTCATCGAAAATCATTTATGTAAATGTCGCAACAGACTGTCGCTTTCTGGGAAAATAAAGAAAATTTTCATAGCGTCGCACAAATTTTCCCTCAAGCGATAAAAGACTGAGTTACTGCAAATTGCCGCCACAATCGAATGTAACTTATGTTGAAATGTAGTTCTTTCCGGACGCCGTCTGCGTTTCATATTCTAAGAACGATATTATAATTTCTTATCTGGTTTACACGTGTGCTCTTAGATCGCAAGTTCCTAACTTTATCACAGAACGACGAAGAAATCTGCGATTATAAGTCTGATGGATAAGAGATCTTTTTTTTTCGTTTGCTATATCAGATTGATGATTTATGTCATCATGTTATATTCATATGTACTATACAAGTATGGAAAATTTCGGGTGTAAGTTAGTGTTGTATAGTTTACACCGACGAATGATACAACACGGACAGCCAAACATAAGCATTTAGGGGAGGGACATATGCGCAGAAAACGCTTTATCGTATAAGAATTACATAGGATTTCCAACTCTGTATATTTTTCATCTAAAACTTCCATAGAGTTTGTTAAGTAGATAATGCGATTTGTTTGTATTTGTATTTGAATTTGTTTGTTTGTATTTGTATTTACCCGCATTGTAAATATAGACCACATTCGGCAACTATCTATACACTATACACAAAGACTGTCTGTTTTCCAAGGCTGGAAAACAGGCCAGGAACTGGTAGACCATTAGTTCTGGAATCTGACGATATTAGAGACCTAGTTCCGTGCAATTCTAAACTAACCATAACCACAGTAGTCAAACACTTATCTCAAATTAGAGAAGTCAGTAACAGCCGTGCTTTTTTCTATGTAACAGCTGTAAGTTTCACACTTACTGACTAAAGACAAATTAGAAAACGAACATGAAAATAAGAAAATGTGCATTTCACTGTTAGCCAGACAAAAACTTTTATCAACAAATAACTTTTTTTACACAAAACTAACTGGCGTCGAAAAATGAAATTAAAAAATTATTTAGCGAAGTAAGTAATAACTGAATGTTAGTAGAAGGAAGAACCTATTCCAAATGATAGGTTGCATACTTTGAAAATAATAAGTAGGTACTGTATGGTGGACTGTTCTTGGTCTCGTACACTATCTTTTAATGTGAACTTTGACTTATTTTCCCGCCAGAAGACAGCGGTGACATCGGGAACTGCCCTTTAGTGTGCATAAATAGGACTCGACATGTTCCAGCGAGTCTGATGAAGCTGTTATTCATTGTTGTACGACGTCAGATATATCAATGAGACCTAATAATGACGAAATCCAGATATATGATTTCTGATGACGAATAACAGTGAACGGGAATTTATTCACATTAAACTTGTTAACCTATCGTTAGTGGTGTGCTGCCAGGAACGTCATCTTGCGGTTGCTGACCTTGACAGAACTCGCTGAAACCTAGTCCTATTTATGCCCACTATAAAATTGTACATGCAAGTAGCACTTAACAAATAAAGAAAGTACACATTATTTGGAGCTACTTGGTAATATAGTGGTAAGATAGTATATCCACGAGGTGTAGCCAGTATCGCCGTAATTCGACGACGTATGGAGTCGAATAAACGGTGGATGGTCCGTTAGGGGATGGCCAAAAATGCCTCTTATAGTCGCCTCCAAAGTTCTTCAGTGTTGACCAGAGGAGCCAGATACTGTTGAAGACGCCGACCAAGCATATCCCAGTATGTTCGATTGGACTGATATTTGGAGAACGCGCAGGCTAGAAAAGAGTGATATATGGTGCCGCCCTATGAAAGTGCCACATGTGGATGCGCGTTGTACTGATACAACGTACCTACTTGTGCGCCTCCACATATAGAGAATAATTGCTGGATGTAGCACGTCCACGATATCTCAGCATCCCGTGATTGTTCGCTGTACCTACACAGGACGTATACAGATTTCATATGAGATACCATCAAACACCATGATGCTCTTCTGCTGACTAATATGACATGGTTGATTGCAAGCCTTGAATACACACTATGTATTCTTACTTGTACGCTCTGAATGTAAAATGTTTATTTTACATTCAACATCAGTTCATATGCAGGCAAATTTTCACTAAACGGACGGATCACTCTAACACGTACTGGGAAGTTTTTAATTCAACGTGCTCGAATTATAAGCGCCCATTTACAGCCATTATCTCTAACTCAATAAACCATGTTACCCAAACATAAACATATACTACTTATAAATAATAACAATTATTAGCTAGGTCGTCGCTCACGTTAATATTTTAAAAGACAGCTCCCATTAATACGCGCCCAGAAATACATACATATGTAAGTACATATTTTCAATACTAATATGTACGCAGGCAAATTTTCACTAAACGGTGTACTGCTGGGAAGTTTTTTATTCAACGTACTCGAATTATAAGCGCCCTGCATCTCGGATATCGTTTTGCCATTTCAGCAAATCTCGGACCCCTTGAACAGTCATCTCATCAAAATTGTGGATGGCTACACATGTAACCCAAACATAAACATAGACACCCGGCAAGGTCGCCACGTGATCATGTCGCATGTCGAGGACGCATGTCGAGGTCGCATGTTGCTCCCGTTACTATATCCCAAGACAGCTCCCATTACTACGCGCCCAGAAGAATTTGCAATACTAAAAATAATCTACGTCGCCTGGCCTATTTCCTCCTCGCTGGCGATCATGGCGCCATCGCCAGTTGACGGAATGGCACAGTACGCTCGTCAGTCGGTGCGTACTTCAAACCACGATATTCTCGCGCTGCTGCAACAGGAGGACGTTCAGCTCGTGGCAGTGCACTGGTTCTTCTCTCAGCACTCCATGCACGTCACGCATGGATAATAGTGCGTAGACCACGACCAGTGTAACGCGCGATTTCGCGGAATGACATATCGGAACGATGCATCTCCACAATCATTCCTCAGTCAAACGACTTAATTCATTCAGATATTGCTGTCTGTCTCTCTGCTGCATAGTAACCATGATACATTTTATTTAAACCAGCTTCAAAATAAATTATATATCTATTCATACAATACTCTTAAAATTATTCTTTATTGGCCCTATTATGTATCTGTACTTTTAGTATTCACAACTTGGCTTTTGAAACTATGCCAAGAACGAGATACAGCTCGCAATTGTTCCAGCTGAGGAAATGTCATTGTCTGTGTAAAGTACAGTAATATTGTATGGTGAATATGAATTTTGTGATTTATTTAATTCTGTAAAAGAACCTACAATGCACGTCCAACCTTATCTGTGGTAAGCGATTTCATTAATGGCAGGACTTACTATTTACTAATCTCTTCTGCTTCTCCTTTCATAGTAAACATTCTATATAAAGTGACTCGAGATAAGCGCTTTCTAATGTACAATTAATTATATTACTCAGCGACATTGATTGATAGGGTGTTTTAATTAAACTTTTTAATAATAGTTCGTAATGAAGGTGACCCGATTTCCGATGATAATGATCACATTTAATGTTTGAAATGTTTAAATGTAACGCAAAAAAAGAAGTCCATTTCTTTCAATTCATGTAATACAATTTCCACGTAATTATATTTAAAGTACAAAATGTAAATTACTTCACTATGCTGAGAAAATTAAAATCAAATATTGATTAGCCTAGTTCCGAGCAATTCCGTAAATAATGAGAAACTTAATGACGACATTATAATTAACCTTCAAAATTTAATTAACATCGGAAGCAAATAATAAATCCTTTTAGCTCCAATTTTGAGGCCATTAATAATGGGAAATATAAATCCGAATGAAACTATATATCTTGTATAGTAATAAGCAATCAACCAAAATCCTCTTAGTCACAAACCCTGAATCTGCAGATGTATTGATAACTCTGATTTGCAGTCAATTCTACAGGGGCGCCACGTGCAAGGGTGATTCGCACCCTCCTGCCTTTAGCCATTGATCATTATTGTAATTTATACATCAGGCATTTTTTTTATTATTATTATTTAACATTTAATTATTGGCACATTCGATATGCTCTATAGAAAATAATGACAACTATCTTATGTTATTACATAATTTTCCAAACTAAAAGTGTTTATATATATTTAGTATATACCATAAATTTCGAGAGAAAAAAAATCATATCGATATGAGTTATAGTGCCATATGTATTTTTAATAAATGAAACCTATTTATATCAATAAATTAATTTTTATGTACCAATAAATGAAAAGTACTGATTTTTGCTATGTTAATGATGCCTAGGACCAGTAGTTTTAAAGTTCTCTGAATTTTTTTACAAAAAATACCTTTCGACACTGGCAGTTAAATTCCCCCGATTAGGAGAATCCCGATGTGGGTACCACATTATTCCATTTGCTTTCAGCAAGATAGTATTTCTACCGCATTTAACTTTACCTATCAGATGTCAGACCTTATTTAAATGAAATATTTTCCAACGGATTGGTGTGAGAGGAGCTGTAGAGTAGAGTGACCTATGCTGTTTCTGGACTTCATTCATATCTCTCTACTTTTTTTCTTTAAAGGTAAAGGTCTTCTTTGTCGTAAGAACGTCCGACACAGCATCATAGATGAAATGCGGAATTTACCACCAACAGTAATTCAGTCTGTTCATGACGAATTTAGGTACAACAATGAATGGTTCCATCGCAAAAAAAAAAAAAAAACTGAAGACCATGACTGACACTGACTCAAAACCGTTGCGATAATATTTTTGCCAAATCAATACAAGGGTGAAGAAGAATTCACAAACGAAAGCCGAGGTCGACAAAAAACCCAGAGGATACATAGCCGCGACCATATGGCACTATATCCAAAAACCCAATAGCCCAGGTGTTTATATGTTTGAAAATAGGAACCATGTATCGTGAGAGATCGTGAGCAGACAGCCTTAAACTCAGTAACCTTATAACACTGAGAGTCTGAGAATCAAAATTATCAGACTCAATAACTACATAACCCCATACCCTTGAACCCAATAACACAATAGTCCGGCAGCTGCATATATGGCAATAGAAATAATGTACATATTGGATGGTTTTTATCAGACATCCTGAAACGCTCCTATAGCCTGAAGATCAAGCAAAGGAGAGCAAAGGTTCTAAAATCCACGTCCTCATTTTCTCTGTACATTGAATAAGCAATATATCAAAGACTATTTTATGTTAGAGAACCTATCTAGAATCTCCATTTTATAAAATGGAGAACAAAATGTAATATAATCTGATGATTTGTTACTGTGTTATAGGAAAACACTTTTCCGACTTAATCGGTGGTAAACTTGGGGCTAGCTAATTTTGAAGGTCAATTTCCTACAAAACATTCAAACCTATGTGATCCAAAATAGTATGGAGCTATTAGGTTTGAAGAAATGGGGTTGAAGTTTATTGGACGTGAGAGAACTTTTGCTCAATGATCTCGTCAGGTTGGTTGTTAAAAAAAATCCGTCGTTAAAAAAATTAAGCGTCGTTTCTAGTTTCATACACGCAACTACCGGGTTTTTGGATTATTGGGTCCAAGGGTATGGGGTTATGGGGTTATCGAGTCTGAGGACTCTCAAACGCTCAGGGCCAGAGCTATGGGGTTATTATCGGGTTTCAGGCAGCGTGCTCACAAATCCCTCGACATATGTACGTTGTTTCTAGTTTCATGTAGACAAACCACGGGTCTACTTTATGGTAAGGAAGGACTTATATTATGACAAAAAAGTCACAACCTCTCTATTCCTTACTATGATTATCGATTGGACCTTATACACAGATGGCAAAATCGTTTTAGACAATTTTTTGAGTTTTGGGACGAGTTTTGATCTGATGGGTTTAACTGACTGTGGATTAGGATTCAGTGACCCATAAAATGTATACGTAGGGTGGTGTAGTCTATTGTAAATGACACTTATTCTCTTTATGTGCCGGTGTATTTAAAGAAAATAAAGATGATTTTTAACCTTCGCGTGGCCAACATCTTGGAATACCGGCATTAACCGACTGGGGGTAATTTTTGAACACCAATAAAAACTCGTATAAGCAGTTTATTTTTAATTAAAAACACATAAATACAAAGAAAAACGTTTTAAATATGTAGTTATTTTTTTTTAACAAAATACAAAAGTTTATCTATTAATTTTCAGGCTCAGTGTTTTTACAGGTAGAACAGTAATAATTTTTAATTTCTTTCCTGTGCGATTTTCATACAAATTTATCCGATTGACTGCAAGAAAATTGATATTTTCTGTCAACACTTCTTGGACAAAAACCACATAGACCTGAGGAAGATGGTGAAGACTTAACATCAGATACATCTTCCAACCCCAAAAATAAATCGATGGCTGTTACAACTTGTGTTAACAACACCAACATTGCAACAAATGTGTAGCCACAAATATGTAGTTGCAACAACAATGTTACAACAACATTGTTACAAATTTGTACATTTTTGAGCTCATTTTTTTTTTTACTTTTAAGTTTCACGAGTTTTGTTGTCAACTAATGACACCAAATTTGTTTCCTATGCATAGCTCAACTCGACGCAAAAACCTCATGCGCATGCGTAATCCAGTTCGAGGAAAGAAAACATGTTTTTATATTGGGCCGAGGTGAATGAACTGGGATAATTTTTAACCCCATCCATAGAACTACAACTTATATTGACTTTCATTTTTGTAAAAATGACAAAAACAATATTGCGAGTACGTCGCAGAGGAATACCTATAGTACTAAGTATCTATTTTTAATAAATGGTAAAACCCGTAAAATAGCATTATGAGGTCCAAAAATAACACAGTCGGCCACGCGAGGGTTAAACAGCAGGCCTAATCGAAAGTACGCCACTGTGCGTTATGTACAATAATCGTAATATCGATAAATGCACAGCGTTTCACGAAGCAGGAAAACCCAAATCCCAAATCTGAATTGAAGATCTCATGATCTCAATAACAACATTTCAGCATTTCTGGAACTGCGACATATAAATTTAAATTAAACTAACCCGATTCTCTCCTCGCAACATATTTATTATTCACATTTCACACAAATCACGACTTTTCACGTTCGTGACTGCTTTGCTTCGATTATAAATTTTGTAATTTCTCTCTTGTGACATTATAACCTTTCTCCGACAAAGTAGCGCCTACGTGCGATTTGTACCTTTTTTTATATCCTAATACGGCTAATTACGAATTCGTAAAAATGTTAAAGGCATCTTCAGTGTTTTCTGTACGATTCCTTGTAAATAATTAAAAGATGTGCAACATTAGAAACTTTCACATTAGAGCATCAAATACCCTTTGGGCATTTTGTTTGCTAGCAACTACCATGTGTCCAAAGTAGATACTAAAATATTATGTGTTTAACGCCAACTAGTATCTAAGCAACTGAAGTAGAACAACAACAAAAAAATATCTCAGCAATGAAGTGGGAGGTATTTCCTCCTGTCGCAATTCAATTTGAATTTAAATTCGTTGAAATGAATAAAAGCCGTAATTATAATTACGAGGAATTGATTAGACTGTTAAGTTCTTTTGTTACTGAGTTCTATCAAATTATTTTGTTCGTTACATGTGCTTTGATTTGATTTTTAACTCTGTACTGTCACTGTACACGTAGTTTTTTACATTTTGCAGTTAGGTACCAACTGTTACTTATTCACAACTTTTTGTATTAAGGAAATTAATTATGTGTAAGGCTTTGTTCTCGCATCACCAAGTATATAGTATCATATTAAAATCTTGGAATATTTAACAGTTTCATCAAGAAGCGAGGATGATTGCCCGTTCATTGGCATTCGTCATCAAAAATCACGGATACGGATTTCGATCTTATTAGACCTCCTAAAGAGTGATATATCTAACGGAAATGACGAAGAAAGACTGTATCGACTTGTATCCTGACTTCTGGTCAGGATACGGTGCTACGGTGTTGTTAGCTAGAAGTAATCTACTAGATATTCAGATTAGATGTATTCTGACGTGTTCAACGTATACAATACACATGCGTCAGATAAAGTTAGCAGATAATAATATAATGTGTAGGTGTGGATATTATTAACGATAATCTTATTGAGTAGTGGCCATGCTCACCTTCGAGAGCGCCACGAGAATTGGTTCACTCACTTTTAGCATTTGCTAAGATGAAATTAAGTTATAATGTATATAGAATAAGACTATCTACATATTTAAAAGACAAAGCGCTTCTGCGCATATGCCCCTCCCGTAAAACCTCACCTGTGTCGCACTGTGCGTTTGCATGCCCAATTCGTCCGCAAGCGGTTGGTAAAGGATCATCTGCGGTAGCGCGTTCCCTTCACTTCACATTTCTTTTCAGCTGGTAATATTTACTATCCCTAAGTCAACATGGGCCAGTCCTGTATAGATTATATACAACGTCATGTATATATATAACCAATCTATATCGTCATGTATATGTAATTTTTTTATGTAATTTTTACTATGTACCTATGTATTTTTTTTTCATCATCCTGAACAGAAAAAAAACATGATTTTTTAACTTTAGTTAGAGGCGTTTTTTTAAATGACTTATTAGATAGGAAATAGACCTAAAATAAGGGCCAGTTTCTGACAAAATTGATATCCGAAAACCGTCTACAGGACATTGTTAATTACGATAAAATAAATAAAACGTTTATGAATTGGACAAAAAATGTTGGAAATATTTTTTTAAACAATGTTTATATGCAAAATTAAAGAGTTTTTTTCGTTTTTCGCTCGTAGAACCAAAGCTATTAAAGTTAACGCAATACGAGAAAGTTGTAGATAATAAAAAAACCTTTAAAATGAGCTGTGAATCGACTCAATCGATGCATTTGTAGCTGAGAAAAGTCGAGAAAGCCACAAAAAATAGCTTCTTTTTAAAAAATTCATAACGCGCGCTATTTTGCTTTTGGAAAAAAATATTTCGTGAGAATATACTTAATTATGTCGAATAAGTGCGCGGAAGCTGGATTCTGTAGGATGAATAGTTTTTGCACAATCGTCGATCAAAGTTTTTTATGCTGTTTTTTAATTTGCTCATTCTTGCCCGTACGATGAGTGAAATTAAAAAAATAAGGAAGATTTGGAAACTACAGAATGTCAGCTTTCATTCGTCCATTCATACTATACCGCTAAAATGACGTTAAACAGACGAAAATTGCGTTTGAGCGTCGAGAAAAAAGTGCTGGCGTGTGCAAAGCTGGCGTGTGCAAAAGTCGAGAAAGCCACAAAAATAGCTTCTTTTTAAAAAAATTCATAACGCGCGCCATTTTGCTTTTGGAAAAAAAATATTCCGG
Source organism: Aromia moschata (assembly GCA_029963805.1). Classification (NCBI taxonomy): domain Eukaryota; kingdom Metazoa; phylum Arthropoda; class Insecta; order Coleoptera; family Cerambycidae; genus Aromia; species Aromia moschata. The sequence continues at coordinate 43,069 of JAPWTK010000039.1, forward strand.
GAAGATATACTTAATATTATGTAGAATAAGTGCGCGAAAGCTGGATTCTGTGGAATGAATAGTTTATGCACAATCGTCGATCAAAGTTTGCGTATGAAGCGCGTGAGCGCGTCGAGAAAGATATCGCCTTTCCCGCCGCTGCTGTTCGCCCCCACCACCACTCCGCCGGACCGCTCCTCGACGCTCAAACGCAATTTTCACCTGTTTAACGTTATTTTAGCGGTATAGTATGAATGGACGAATGAAAGCTGACATTCTGTAGTTTCTAAATCTTCCTTATTTTTTTTAATTTCACTCATCGTACGGGCAAGAATGAGCAAATTAAAAAACAGCATAAAAAACTTTGATCGACGATTGTGCAAAAACTATTCATCCTACAGAATCCAGCTTCCGCGCACTTATTCTACATAATTAAGTATATTCTCACGAAATATTTTTTTCCAAAAGCAAAATAGCGCGCGTTATGAATTTTTTAAAAAGAAGCTATTTTTTGTGGCTTTCTCGACTTTTCTCAGCTACAAATGCATCGATTGAGTCGATTCACAGCTCATTTTAAAGGTTTTTTTTTTATTATATACAACTTTCTCATTGGATGTATCGCGTTAACTTCAATAGCTTTAGAGAAAAACGAAAAAAAAAACCTTTCGGCACACGCCAACACTTTTTTCTCGACGCTCAAACGCAATTTTCATCTGTTTAACGTCATTTTAGCGGTATAGTATGAATGGACGAATGAAAGCTGACATTCTGTAGTTTCCAAATCTTCCTTATTTTTTTAATTTCATTCATCGTACGGGCAAGAATGAGCAAATTAAAAAACAGCATAAAAAACTTTAATCGACGATTGTGCAAAAACTATTCATCCTACAGAATCCAGCTTCCGCGCACTTATTCTACATAATTAAGTATATTCTCACGAAATATTTTTTTTCCAAAAGCAAAATAGCGCGAGTTATGAATTTTTTAAAAAACAGTTTTTTTTCGCGGTTTTTTCGACTTTTCTCAGCTAAAAATGCATCGACTGAGTCGATTCATAGCTCATTTTAATGGTTTTTCTATTCTCTACAACTTTCCCATCGCGTTAACCTCAATAGCTTTGGTTCTACTAGCGAAAAACGAAAAAAAATTTTTAATTTTGCATAAAAACATTGTTTAAAAAAAATTCCAAAAATTTTTTGTCCAATTCATATATGTTTTGTTTATTTTATCGTAATTACCAATGTCCTGTAGTCAGTTTTCGGATATCAATTTTGTCATGCAAAAATGCTTTATTTCCTGGTCTATATAGAAGCGTGAATCTTTCTAATAGTCTGTTAATTTCATTAAATCTGCTAAGGCAAATATTTACCGCTGTAACAATAAAATATTGATACAAAAAGGTAACCCACTGTGTTCATCATCGTGATATCATCATTTGTAATTCAGTTGTTATTAATTCATTATTATTATACATACATATGCCTTTCATTATTTGATGTATAAACTCTCAAGGAATATTTAGTCGTACTTTCAAATTTTGTTAGGAAAGTTTCGTTTTCCCATATTTCGAATAAATTTTACAGCGAAAAGTACTTTGAAACTACTAGTAGTTTATATTCAAAGGGAATTTAATCTAAATTCCTACTATACCAAATATTATAAAATATGCACTTTAACAAAAACTTTAATATCCTGCAAGGAGAATGAAAATAAAACATGTTTCCATTGCCTTGAATCACAAGATCAATTTTACAGTCCTTGTAGGAAACACAGACGTTCAAAACGTTCCCAACTTAAAATGAGTGATAAAATAAAATTGTACTGCAAAATTGTGAACACAATTTACATTTCAGGCGTGTGCCTGTGCTCTTCCGCGTGTGCGTCAGCCAATTAAATGCGTATCACTCTTAGAAATTGTATATTAAATAAAAAATCTAAAGTGCTGGCCACTCGAACTTACACATAGAGACTTTTAGGCAAAATTTAAAGTTAAATATTTTTAACAGGAATGCAAATTTTTGAACGCGGCTTGCAAATTTTAGGAGCTAGTTTTTTTCGGATTAAGCTGCATGTCGTATATTTATCGTAGGACCATATGTTTATTATATACGGGGTGATCAATGAGGTCATGCAAAAAATCAAAAAGTTTGTACGAGTGAAATTTCCGCAAAAAAATTTTTTTGGTCGTTGCAATATGGTTCGTTACTAAGGTAACATCAATATCTCTAGACGTTTTTGTCAGTTTTGGATTAAGGCCCTTAGGCTTTGTACACACTACTCAACATAAAATTTGGGTAGCAAAATTTTTAAAATGCTATAACTTGACATTGGATTGACGGTTCTTGATGATTTCTGCGGATTTGGAATCTTTATTTCACGTAGATTTTCTCTGGTCTAAGCATTTTATTTGAGGGTTGAAATTTACACATTATACCGGGTCGATAATAAACAAAAACGTAGTGTACGACGCGCTCTAAGGTTTGGCATTATTTAAGTTTTTGTAAAAATAAATTCTCACCTCAAGTTGTTTTTATTTAACTTTTTTCTCACTGTTCTGTCCGAAACTCACACCCCAGTTTGTTGTCTCAAAGAATCATTCAGTTTTACAGAGTTCTTTGTCCACCCCCATGCCCATAATTATGATCGGGTGTAATTTCTACGCGACGCGTCAATTTCAAAGTAGGCATTGGAAAAACACATTTGTTGCTATGGAATTAAAAACTGTCACATTTCAATGTTATAATTTTGTAAATTTTAATTAATATAAGGCGTTTAATCACGGCAGAAAGGGAAAATTGCATTCGACTTCTTAACGAAGGAATGTCAAAAGAGCAAATTGCGCACATTTACAATGTCAGCCGAAAGACAATTTATAATTTGAAGCGCCGCGTCGAAACTACTGGTGATCATAATTATGGGCATGGGGGTACATACAAAAAAAAAAAATAAACCAAAGAACCGAAAGAATTTTAATGAGAGAAACTATGCAGAATAGAACAAAGAACTCTAGAAAACTAAATGACTCTTTAAGACAACAAACTGGAGTGAGAGTTTCGGACAGAACAGTGAGAAGAACATTAAATAAAAACAACTTGGGGTGAGAATTTATTTTTACAAAAACTTAAATAATGGCAAACATTTTAAATTATAGAGCCCGTCGCAGAGCAAAATGTGTGCACCATAGAGCGAATAGGCGGGCATGGGCAAATCGGCATGCGAATTGGGGTAATGCAGAGTGGAGCCATTGTTTATTTACTGAAGAAACAAGATTTAATTTGTTTCACTCCGATGGCCGAATGTTAGTTTGGAGAATGCCAAATCAGCGATATTTGGAGGAAAATAATAAACGTGTTCTTGTCGCTACGTTTTTGTATATTATAGACCCGGTATAATGTGTAAATTTCAACCCTCAAATAAAATGCTTAGACCAGAGAAAATCTACGTGAAATAAAGATTACAAATCCGTAAAAATCATCAAGAACCGTCAATCCAATGTGAAGTTATAGCATTTTAAAAATTTTACTACCCAAATTTTATGTTGAGTAGTGTGTACAAAGCCTAAGGGCCTTAATCCAAAAACTGACAAAAACGTCTAGAGATATTGATGTTACCTTAGTAACGAACCATGTTGCAACGACCAAAAAAAATTGTTGCGGAAATTTCACTCATACAAACTTTTTGATTTTTTGCATGACTTCATTGATCACCCCGTATATAATAAACCTATGGTCCTACGATAAATATACATCATGCAGCTTAATCCGAAAAAAACTAGCTCTTAAAATTTGCAAGCCGCGTTCAAAAATTTGCATTCCTGTTAAAAATATTGAACTTTAAATTTTGCCTAAAACTCTCTATGTGTAAGTTCGAGTGGCCAGCAGTTTATTTACAGATATAAACGAAATGACTCGAAAATCACAAATTACCTCAACTAAACAATAAAAAGTATAGTTTAAAAAAACTAAAAAAAAACACGCCTTAATGGCAAACCGAACTAAAGAGTAGAAAATAATTTTTAAGTATCAAGAGCTTGTGTTACAGCAATAGAAAATTCCAACAATCAATTACGACTAATTAATTTGGAATAAGATTAAAATAAAAATTAAATTATTAATAAAATAATTCAATTATAGTAAAAAAAGCGTGGGGTGCTTGATAGCAAATGTTACAATTATTTCAGTAGGAGCTGTTTATAATATTAAAGTCATTGTGAAAATAATTAATTGCACCCCACGCTTTTTTTACTATAATTGAATTATTTTATTAATAATTTAATTTTTATTTTAATCTTATTCCAAATTAATTAGTCGTAATTGATTGTTGGAATTTTCTATTGCTGTAACAAAAGCTCTTGATACTTAAAAATTATTTTCTACTTTTTTAGTTCGGTTTGCCATTAAAGCGTGTTTTTTTTTAGTTTTTTTAAACTATAATTTATTTTCTTAATTTTTAGTCTCAAAACGATATCAAATGTAATTATATAAAAAAAAAATTCTCAAAGTTCTTGTATCAAACTCTTTTTCCGAATTATAAATTTTTTTAATTTTTTACTTTCTAATTTATTAATTTACGAAATTTTAGATATTCAAAACTTCAAAATTTTCAAATTCAAAATTCTTGCCAAAATTTTTAAATTAAAATTTCTTTGAATTAAAATTTTTTCCAAAATTGCTAAATTTTCAAATTTTTGAATTGAAAATTTCCGAAAATTTTTGTTTAAATTTTTTTTTAATTGATAAAATTTTTATTTATTTCTGTTTTAAATTTTTATTTTATATGATTCTATAATCCAAAATTTTGTATTTCGAAATTTTTTTTTAATTTTAAAATGTCAATTTTTTTTAACATTTATATTTCAAAACTTTTCAAAATTATAAATTTTAAATTTGGAATTCTGTATTTTTAAAATTTTCTTAATTAAAATTTATCGTTTCAAAAATTTTTGAATTCCAAAAATTTATGTCGAAATAAAATTTTTTTTTGACGATTTTTTCATTCTTTTTTTTTCAAAATGTTTAAATTCAAAATTTCTGTTAAAGTACAGTTTCGTTTCCGTTCCAAGTTTTTCAATGTAATTTATAATTTCTCTTGAAGGTTATTGATTTAAAATTAATTCAGAAAGTTATTTATTAACTATTCTTATTATTTTTTCCGCAAAATTAAAATTATTTCAAAAAAACTTAGTGTGGTCCATTGTAATACGTTTGACTTAATAATGTAATCATTTCAAAATGCATGTAGAAACATTCCGTAGTGGCATCTATGGTACCACAATCGTACCATTAATTTTAATTAAATATACTCTAGTGATAAGAATTCTTTTTTTTATTTATATCGGTAAAGAAGAATATCATTTACCGTCGTTCTATGCATTGTATACACTTAACCTGCAAACTATTCTAATAGTTTCTTTTTTATCCTGATTATTCTAGTCAGGACATTAGAACAAAGTTATAAAATAATTGTATTGTCATCAGTCCTTGACCCCTGTGCAAATTTTCAAGCTGATCAGACTTCTGGAAATTGGTAAAAATTACGCTGAAAGATTCCGTTACATACATACATACATACATACATACATACATACAGGTGAAGCTAATAAAAGCGTGGTAAAAATGGATCTACTGTGTGAAATTTTGAATTTAAAAAATGTATATCAGTAAACACATAATAGAGCGATTTGTTTCCATGGTTGAATTTCTTTTTAAGTTCCACAAATATCATGCTTGTTATTACTCGTAATTCATCTAATATGTCGTGTATATCGAAATGTTATATTTTGAAATAACACAGTCTTAGAGACAGCCAAAAAAGAACAGGCAGGTAGGTACAACTATTGCTTTTCTCAAAATCCCTCGTTCAAAATATATCTATTTCACATTTGTTTAATGGCATGACAATTTACAACTATTGCTGTTTCCAATTTTACTTGTTTAGATAGTTCTGTTGATGATTTTGAGGGAACGTCAGACCGAAAAAGAGTTCTTGTGGTACTAATGTTAATGACAAAAGAACACCATGTGTCATCCAAGTACCCATGGACTACCAGGCATCGTTCATCATTACTTATTTCTGATACAGAAATCTTAGGATACTGAGTACCTACTAGTAGTCGACACGCGCCCCCTGGCATCGACTAATTTTCGTTTTTCTAACCTCTCTCTGGAGATCTGGAAAGAGATCTTCAGTCTGGAGTGGGGGAGCGGTATTTTAAAAGTCGGTAAAATCCTCGATATTTTATTTTCTCTTTTCCACTTTCCTTCATTTGGATTCCTGGATCTTGATCTCTGCTCCGGTTGTCGGTCTGGTGAGTTAGCTCTTAACTGCAACTTTGACCTAGCTCTGCAAAAGCGCTGCAGGTGCCCAGTTCTCTCTCAGTTGTAGCAGCTTCTTGTTTCCTTTTGTGGTATTTGACTGTCTCATTTCATTTAATGTATCCCGCATTATTTTCTCTATGGTTTCTTTCAGTGATTGGGTTTCATCAAATGTAACTTGCCGTACTCTGGGTTTGTAGTTCCTCGAGGCTTCTTTAGCCGATTTAAATTTAAGCCAGCTACAAGTACGTCACTCCCAAGCCGCAAAGCTTGCTGCATTTCAGTGTCTAGTCACAGTATCAACAAAAGTCTGTATGCTAATTTGTTTGAGAAATTCTTTAGGTGCTTGAGGGTAAGCCAAATGTATGAGTTCTATGATGTCTCTTTTACTGTCGCTTCTTGAGTTGGGACTGATAAACTTGGCATAGATATTTGTGCCCATATCTTTTTTCTACTGCTCCTATAATCCTGTTGTAATCGTTTTGCTGTTTTTCTGGGATTCCAGATCCATTTGCCTTCGCAGCAGCCCCAAATTGTCTGCGATACATGGACCATGATGATTCTCCATCGTACGTGGGAGGCTTAAGCAGTTTATGTACAGATCGTTCTGCATGCATAAAGGCTTGAGTTTTGTAGTGGAGTACCTAGTAAGATCGAATCATCTCTTAAATCGGGTATCGGCATACGATGTAATGGGTGGCCCAGTCCTTCTATGTTTTCAAGTATATATTTTTGTGCTTGCCGTCTGGTTTCCTCTAGTTTTCATCCTATTTCTTCCTTGAAACTCCTTTTCGATTAGATTGTCTTTTAGGCCTATCTGGATCATTTGTTGTTCTATACCATCAATTCTTCCGGAAAATTCGTTCAACTTGGTGTTTATTACTTTTTGGGACAAATTCCCTCTTCACATTCCTCTTGTTGACGTCGTCCGTCTTCTTGTTTCCCTTGTAAAAAAAATTAATATTTCACTCACGTCCGTGGTAGTCATTTCTCAGTCGTATTTTGAAGATCGATTATTCACCATATAAAATGTTTCTTTCCTCTTCAAATTATTCGATAATCCCACCGCTGTCACAAAAATGATTATGAATTCTGCCTTGAACAACTCACTTTTCTATTTGAAACACTTTTATTAACACTTTGCAACTCCTCGATTACAAGGCTATAATATTCCAATCACAACTCTTAACTAAAGCAACTACACGACTGTTTATAGTTTTTACCTGTTTCAGAATGTTCATTAGTCATTATATACAGTTCTTTACCAAAGTTTACATATATTCTGTAAACTTTGTCTTTACTAAGTAGTGTATACATTAAATAGACTCAATACCTACTATAAAATAGACTAAAGAGACATCATCAAAAAAAAAACGTCATCAAATCTGGCTATGTAGCTCAGTTGATGCGTAGCCTCAAAAAGGTTCAGCTTGCATTAATAAGGGCAAATTATTTTTATTTCAGGACTGTTTAGTATAAGGTGAGAAGTATGAAACTCAGTTTTCGACCTCGAAAGTCGGAGGGAGAACTTTTGGCTGGCGAAAACCAACGAAACTTTCGCACTTCTTTTTAGTTTTTCTCTCTCCTAAAAGAATCATGCTACAGAAAATTTTATACGTTCCAAAATTAAAATAGACAAAATTCCCTATAAAATTAGTCAGAGGTAATTTATGACAAGTGGTTCGTATTCTACGTAAGTTTGAAAATCGACGAATTTAGATGAGACTTTGATTTTTAAATTAAACTAAAAAAAGTAAATTTTGAATTTACACATAATATAAATTAAACTGTCATCAAAAATTAGCAATTATGTTTTGTGCACTAAAATAAGTTAGTAGCTGTGTAGTTATTTTTAAAAAACAAGCCAAAAATTACTAATCAAGTGCAAGCATTTTTGTGTAAATGTTAAATTAAATACAATTTTTGATTGCATAGAAATTCAAATTTAATTTTTGAATAGAGGATAGACGGATTACCCAAGCGCTATGAATCCGCCATCTTGAATTTTTAAATATGACCTCGGATCCGTAATCAGCGACCCCAAAAACCCCCGAATACCAAATTTGGTGCAAATCGGTTGATTTTCAAAAAAAAGGCGTCCGCCATCTTGAATTTTGAAAATCGAACTTCAGATTCGTAATCAGTGACCCCAAAATCCCCCGTCAGGGGCATCCATCCCCTACAATTTGAGCCAAAAAACAACCCAATCGGTTTCGAATTTTTATTTTTACAAGCTTTTTTTGCTGGACACTGGATTTGTCTCCGGCCTCCGACCGCCATATTGGATTTTTCAAAGGCGCACTCGGCATTTGAAAATAGACGCTCTAAGTTTTAAAATAAGCCCTTTGTCGATTTTTTTGGTTGCTTCTAATTTTGGTCGTAGCTCTGATCTGGTTGACGTGGATTGTCCCATATATACACCTGTTATATAGAGACATCCAAAAAAAACGTCATCAAAGTTGGCCGAGAAAAAAAAAGACGTATTTCTATTCTTAACCGAATTTATAACCTTATTTACTTGTCAAAACTGTCACATCATATGACAGCCATTGTTTATTTTACAAATTGTGACAGCTACTTATCAAAAGTTTGACATAACCGAAAAGCTTAGACATGACCGCTATTTCCATCTCTCTCGTTCATAGCCAGAGTTGATGACGTTTTTTTTTGGATGTCTCTATATAAGATGTTTAAAATATTTTTCATTTCACGATTTTCAAACTTTCGTAGAATGCGAACTACACGATAGGTATACAATTATCTTTGACAAATGAATTTTGTAGGGACTTTATCTACTTTAATTTCGGAACGTATAAAATGTTCTGTAGCATGAGTCTTTTTAGGAGATATAAGCAAAAAACTAAAAAAAGCGAAAATTTCGTGGTTTTTCGCCTGCCTAAAGTTCTCTCCCCGGATTTCGAGGTCGAAAACTTAGTTTCACACTTCCCACCTTATATCAAACAGTCCTAGAAAAAAAATCATTAGCCCTAATTAATGCAAGGTGGAGTGTTTTTATCGATTGGACTAATGAACGTATCATGTCGAATATTTTCGATTATGTCAAACTTTTGACAAGTGACTGTTACAATTGTAAAATTAATAATGGCTGTCATATAAGGTGACTACTTTGACAATTATATAAGGTTAAAAATTTAAAATAGAATAGAAATACGTATTTTTTTTATTCGGACAACTTTGATGACGTTTTTTTGGATGGCTCCATATAAAACTTAATAACTGTCATTAGCTGTCACTAATGTCACTTCACAAATAAATGTCACAATATATTTAAGCAAGTATTTTTCAATTCACGATAAGTACTGTCGGAATGAACTGAACCCAATGGTTATTTGCAGTAAGAACGTAGGCTTCTACTCTTGCGAAAAATACTTACATTATTCTCCCCAATTCTATACAAAACTTTACCGTCCTAATAAGGGTAAGATTTAGTAAAATAAAACTGTATATAACAAACTCTAGAGGGAAGAGACGTTTCCAAACAGACAATACGTTTAATCCTACAACAAAGGACTACTTTATTCTTGGTTATATTTAAAGTGTTTACATTGCGGAGAAAGGAGACATTGTAGGCTGATGAGAATTAGAGTAAACCAGGATCACGGGGAATAAGAAACCGATAAAGTAAAGGAAAACGGATAATTGGAGAGAAAATTAAAATTCCAGAATACTAAGTAACTTTTAATTGAAGTTAGTTACAGCGTACACCTTAAAGATAACTTATTAATAGAGAATTTTAAATGGAAAATACTGAAACATTTTATACTCATGATAACTATTGGTTTTTCCTACAACAAGAGTAATAATAACAAATTCTCGGAACGTTACTTTAAGGTTATTTGTTTGTTTAATTTATCCAAGGAGATAACTGTGTTACGTAATAAATGACCACAACAAAAATAATAATATGCTAAGATATATACATATGTATATAGAAACTATAATTATTATAAACTATAATAATTAATTAAACTATAAACTATAATTAACTAAATCTACATCACAAGATAATGAAAAAAAGAGACCGAAAGAAGATAAAAGATTGACTTCAAAAACCAATTTATGATGTTGGCAATAGCACAATTAAATATGTGAATCGCACTGTGCAATAATGAATGTTATTGTAATTAATAATAACTTGATGTAAGAGAGAAGACTATAAGATATTTGTACGTGAAGTTGAAAATGAAAAATATTGTTCGACCTTCCATTTAACTTTGGAGCATTAAAAAACAATGAAATATTTTCTATTCGAAACCATCGACCAGTAATTTAATAAGCACACTCCACCGTCAGAGTATCGATTGCTTGCTAGTCAAGCTGTCGTTTTACAGAGTGCGCTAAATTACGAGTTAGAGTTGAAGTGTTAGTTTGTGTTATTTGTGCTGCGATGGCGATGGCTATTATTGTTCTGTATACAGTTATAATGTAAATTCTCGTGTTTAAACTTATGGGCAACTTTCGCCACTTACCGACCGTTTAATTGACCTACCATCATACGCTGAACGATTAGTAAAGTTTCGGTAGTCGACCCTCGTATTTTCTGTCTGTTGACACAAGGACGCAAAAAAGGGCCAGCACCTTTCGGACATCAAAGGGGTGGTCACACAATACCTCAATACAAGCAAAATATAACTTAAGTCAGTGACTAAGCGTCCACAAACGTTGTTAGGCGCAGCATACCCTGGATAGTTTAGACTGTAGACGTCCTGTTTTTTATTGCCACATTGCCCTGATCCATTACACAACCATTTTCTACTTATGGTATCTTTCCAATTAAACTGAAGCGACATCAACCGTCAGTGCATCTACGCGCTGCGGGTGGTCAGCGTGTTCTTTTTCTGCAGTATTTCGGCACAGATTAGGCTGACGGTCCAGCGCCTTGTTTCTGACAGACTTCATAGAGCTCAGCGGTGCGGTTCGGTGTGAGGGGGAGTACGCGAGAAATCATATGCAAATTAGCACGCAGTCTCTCACTTTACGTAAAACAGTGGTTTTTACATTCGCTTGTGGGGTGACACTTGTATTGCATTGCAAGAGTGGTTATTTTAATGATTTACCTTTAGAAGATAAACTTAAAATTAAAGCCGCAAGATCAATTCTTTTGAAATTAATTAAAAGAAAAGATTGGCCGTGAGTGCCTTCAAATTTTCCTCAAGCTGGGAAACCAAGATGGCCTCGACACCACGAGTCCTGTGTCGACTGTCTATAGGCTATATCCCTTGTTCACCAGGTATATATTTTGGATTTTTTTGCTGTTCGAACCTAAAAAATTCAGAACCCAAAATATCTGTTCGTATTTAATACAACAAAATAAAAAACGGTGTAATACCGGCCCAATAATCCTTCAAGGGCACCTCGTGTTCCGAAAGTAAGATCCCTAAATTTCCAAAAGGAATACAAAAATATGATTAATAACAGTTAGAATTTATAATTCTACAATAGGTTCCTCAAAAGAAATATTAAAATCCAAAATGATTACAAAAATAAAGCAAGATTAATGAAATACTATTAAGCAAAATAAATACGTTAAATCACAGTATCTTTTGTGTTTTGTTTTCGCACCCTGTGTGTTTGTTTTCGCACAGGCGCAAGGCGCAAAATAGTAAAGTGTTCATCACTTCTTTGTTAGTTAAGGTGCGTTTACATATTACACTGATCTGAACTGACTGAGTAATAACAAAACATACGAGTTGGAATGAAATTAATGATCTAAACGGATGCTTACCTGTTTTAATTATTGATATGTATGTACCTGGTCCAAGAGAATGGGCGCATTCAGGGACGCTCAGCGGCTGAGTAGCTAACTTAGCTACTTCCCTGAATGGACGTGGCTGACACTTTTTTGATCTCAGCGGCTGACCAATTTGCTAAGCCTAAAATATTATAGCTGAGATGTTGACTGGACAATAATTCTATCATGATTCTCTCTGTCGTTTTATCTGTGCTGTGTGAGCAACTGAATTTTAACCTACTTTTAAACAAAAGTTATAGAAAAGAAAATATTGCTTGTTTTTAAACAAAAGTTATGGAAAAGAAAACGAACCTTTGTTCTAAGTGTATTTAAGCACAGAACACGGCAGGGAGTTATGAATCCATGATTCATGAAAGTTATCTATGCTATAGAACATATTACGTTTTCTAGATCTTTGCGAAACTCATACCCACGATTCAGGGAGTGTTAAGCCGCTGACTGTCAGAAAAGGCTAACTACTAACACATAGCGGTCAGCGGCTGAACGTCCTTGAATGCGCCCAATGTAACGAAATTAACTAAAATTTCGTTACAATTTAAGAAGGCCTATCCTCAGCTTAAACCGTCGCTTCACCACTACTCAATTCTAGAATAAACGATTCAATTGTAGTTTCTCAAACTTGCAGTCAAACTACATTTTTTGTGTTAAATTCGTTGCAACGTATTCCTTCTTACTAAGATCCTAATCAACGGTCCTTGTGAGAGCAATTGCGACAAGTTTTACACGCCACGAACGTTTTAGGAGGCGTGGACGATAAAACGGACCATTTGGCAGAGGCCGCATGGAGAGAGCTCCGCGGGTCGCCGCGATTCCTACATCCGCCGAACGAGCGTCGTACGAATTTAAGTATACTTTTCATAGGCGGCCGGCGATGAAGTGCGTGTCTGGCATGCCGGCCGGCTTTGATGCAGGGCCGCGTCCTTGACATTCGGTTTTGATACCGAGGAAATAAGGTCAGTGAGGAAACCGGGTCCGGGGTCAGGGTCCTGATCGTTGACCTAGGGGATTCCACGGTTTATCCCGCCATTTTCGCCCGCCGCCGCCGCATAGTCAACAGCCGCCTTGGATGGCTGGCGTTTCGGGAGAAGCTCCCGGCTCGATAGTCCGGTACTTTTATGTTAACGATTCGATGGGCGCTCACCAGATGCAGTACAACAATAATAAAGGCCGTGAATAGCTCTACGAAAGTCGGAGATATAACGTCAGTGAACCAGTGTCTGTGAAGAGGACCATTGCCTGTTTGATAACCAGACTTCGGACAAAACGTGGTTTTTACTAGGGCTCGGCATTAAACGTTTAATCGCCAAAACGTTTAAACGTTTATTTAAGAAACGCGTTTATTATCCCATTTAATGATTAAACGTTTACATTACAAAACGTTTAAACGTTTATTTTGCTTGTAAACGTTTTTTCCCCGTAAACGTTGTTTTCCTTGTAAACGTTTATTGTCCATAAAGGTTTCTTTTGTTTTATTTTTATTTTTGCTCGTAACGTTTGTCTTTTTCTTTTCTTTTCTTTTCTTTTCTTTTCTTTTCTTTTCTTTTCTTTTCTTTTCTTTTCTTTTCTCCTTTCATGTTTCTATCGAAAGGAACGCTTTTGCCTCCAGAACGTTTTTTTGAGGTTTTGCTGCATAAAAACTCGGAAAAGTGCCTTTCTTAAATATTTTATTCGTCAATAATGTGCGTATTATATGGCAAGCTCTATTTTGCTGACGACTGAATATCGGGCCCCTTTAGCGATATTTTTGTTTAAGATGTTTTTGATTGCGTCTAAACAGTCGAAAGAAACAATTCATATTTGAAGATATTACTGATAGTGGTACAGCCCAGAGGTGTCGAACAGCAGCTCCGCACGGAGTTACACCGAGGACCGGAGCCCGAGGACCGGAGCCCGAGCACCGGGCGGCCAGGCTATCGGGTTCGCGATGGTAGCCGGTCGCTTTGTTTATGTTTCGAAGAGAGTGAGAGAGCATACTGCAGACATCTTTTATGACTATACTGAAGTCGGTTTGTCGCACTCTAACTTTTGCCGGGAATGTGATAAGGGTATTAGTTTGACTAGAAGTACCACAGGTCAGTCAGTACGAGCCGTAAATGTTTATATTAGGTCGGGCTTTTCCGTATTTCCGGACTTTACCGAATAAAGACTAGTGGTGGTACCTCGCGCTGGTTCAAAATTGAATGCCAGAGGGTAGTTTCTAACGCCTGGTCAAAATAGCGTTTTAGTGAAAGAAGGGCGAAGAGTTCAAAGCCGTGTTGCATGGCACCCTCGGTTATATTAAAATAGACTCGGAAACATGTAATGGGGCTTTCAAACGGGGGAGCTTTTTTAGCGCTGGGTTAAAATGATATCTAGAGATAGATGCGTTTTTGAATTTTTAATCGCTTCTAACTCGAAAACGGTTAGAGATAACCGAGATAGAAATGAAATATTTTTGGAAATGCCAGCTCCTGGCGGTTCCAAAAATAGGTCATGTTGCTAAGTTATCTCTAACCGTTTTCGAGTTATAAGCGATTAAAAATTCAAAAACGCATAATTTTTCCATCTCTAATGATATCTTGGTTGGTGAAACTTGATGGGTTTGAGTCCGTTTGCGATTTTTATTTTGAAAAGACATTTTGCTTAAAAACGTATAATATCCGAAAAAACGTTTAATGTTCCACAAGCGTTTAAACGTTTAATGCATTATAAACGTTTAATGTCTCATAAACGTTTAAACGTATTAGTCAGAAAAACGTTTAATCGGAAAACGTTTAATCGGTGACGGTCTTAAACGGTTAATCGTAAACGTTTTAATCGTAAATTGGTTAATCGTCCAAAATGCCGAGCCCTAGTTTTTACCTTCATTCATAATTTCCAAGAGGCGCGTGCGTGGTTGGTTCTGGAACTAAACAGTTTATGTTCATGGGATATTTGCATTGGTATGATAGACAAAGACCAAATATTATCGGCGAAGTACAGCGTGTCTTTTTTTTTCAGATAAGTATTATTTAAACGAAAATTGCACTGTATTCAAATATATTAAGGTTTTTGAACATAAACGAGTTAATTTAACCACGTACGCCCGAATATACTAAAAAATTGTCACCAATAAAACATAAGGTTGACATCCGATGAATAAATGTTCATGTTTACTTGACAGCCGTTCAAGGTAAAAACTACGTTTTGTCCGAAGTCTGTTGATAATCTTGAGGGAGTAGGTACTAAAAATGACATCTAAATAATTTCGTACAGTACACCCAGAATGGCTTTGCCTGCGAATTGCACATAACGATTGTAGTATGGCCTAGAACGACGATACCCGGGGGATATTACAACTTCTGTCAGCGACAGAAGCATTTCAAGGAGGCAAAGTATAATTTGTCTAAATTGTTTAAGTAAATACAACGTCTTCTTATAATTGTTGCTCAACTTTCATTTTTCTTAACGTTACAGCTATCACAAAATCTTAGAAATGAAATGCTGGTTTGAAATAAAAATTCAAATTTCCATAACCTTTTGGAAATCATTTCCATTTACTTTCATTTGGATACAATAATAATTCCCTAAAATCTGGTATGATTGATCTCCCACCACTCAGACTGTATTTCTCGAAGCGTTCACGCTGCAACTACAAAATAAGTGCAAATTCTACAATTTTATGGTTATGTCAATTAAATGCCTTTAATAGCAACATATTTTTTATACTGATTGTATTCGAATATTATTTGATATCTTTTGACAAAAAGTAAACAACCGAATGGATATTAAAACTCATTCAGAAGATCATAAAACTCATATAAAAGCAATATGGCGCCCTAATATACGTGACTGTGAGAGACTTGGCGTGAATGGTACATATATCTAGCTGAATTTCGTAGAGCTATCCACAACTAACATTAAAATTTACAGTGTGTACACGAAAATTGGCATCATGTGGGAAAAATAACTATCGATTTTTTCAATTTCTTAAAAGATACCACAAGATTTTGGCGACACCAACCATATCTTTTGTTGGATTTTTAAATAAAAAAATAATACATTTTCAACCATTCAAAACCAGAAAAAAAGGCTTGAAATTGAATATAGTAACTCTGCGTTTATATTCTTTACATTACACATTTATCAAATTAAAAAAAATCCAGTTGTAGACAGTAGACATTCATTTACATATATGTATTATAAAAGTTCAATGTAAATGGACAAAAACAGAAAATAAAAAGATTTGGAGCATCTTTTTGATACAAATTTCTAGAATTGCAAAAGAAACGTTTTCTCTTAATAACCTTATCCAGAATGAATTTTCGCATTTGTAGTTTCTAATATAAACTTTGCCAGTCAAGTGATATGGCGTTGTAATCTAATTTGGTTAATATTATCAAATATATTATACACTTAAAACACGCATTAGCACATCCCAAAATAACACACTTGATAAAATTCAGTTTTAGCATTCTATTCCTACAGCTGTTAGAATTTTGGTGAGGTTTTCACAGGATTCACTTGAAAGCCTGTTACTACGTTAATGGAAGTATGGTGTTGCTACAAGATTTAGTTACCTGCATGCGTGAAAATACCATTTTTTTTAAACCCAATCAATCTGTTGTACGCTTGTAATATTTACTTGGAACAATAATTTTTTCTTGCATGTTTTCATGGAAAGGCGCAACTTTCATCTTCTTTCGCTTAACCTGCTTCTTCCACTCAACCTTCTTAACCAATAGATTAATTTGTTTATAAAACTGGTGGTTATGAATTCATTTTTCATACACGATACTTTAAAAAGCATCGAATGTATTAAAAAAAGAAACTAGAACCGATCCAGTTGTGCAAAAGTACGATAAAATATAAAAGTAAATAAAGAGAAAATATAGCTAATAAAAAAATTATGAGCTTAGGCTTGTTGTCAAAGTGAATCGTTCATTTCAGGGCACGGGTAGCCGAGTGGGTTAAAACACCGTCTTTCCATTCGCGATACCTCTGTGCGCGTTTTTCGAGTCCCGGCCAGGGAAGAGGGATTTTAATTGTCTCGCTTTCTCTGTCAGGACTTGATATGCAACCACTAATACACTAGTATACGTATGGATGCATAGATGCCAATCCAACCGCACATGCCCTAGATTTGGTAATGTTCTGAGTTTTCTGGGTTTCCTCAGAACTGTAAAGCAAATGCGTTACCGAAATAATCTTAAGTCGCTCCCAGTGCGCCATGGCAAATAATAATAATAGCCACTCCTTCCCACACAGATCCCTGAGAGGACCTAAGGGGTCTCTTCGAAGTAATTATAGGGTGAGTATTATTATTATTTCAAAAACCAGCAGTCAAAATTTTGCAAAACTAAGTTTTTGCGATAAAACGTCTCGCTAAGCTTAACATTTTTAATAGTGTTAATGTTTCTACCTGTCCTTTTATTTACAATTTTTAGCCACAATTTTTTGGCTGCTCTGTATATATCGAAAATAGTTCTAAGATTTCTTATTACTGATGCTCATGTTATAGGCATCTCCAGTTATTTTAAGTATGATTTATACTATTATTCACAGCACTATGATAAATAAATTATCTACTAATGAATAAAAAATTAATTACAAAATCTTCCTCATTCCATTGTAATAATCAATTAATAATTACTTATATAACGTACAATATTTTTCATTGTCATTTGGTGTGTCTAATGATAAATTAAGTAGTCAAAATACAGAATAATAAATGATCTCATGTTTTTATATATAATTATGATGTAGCCTCATAAAAAAGGCTATTATAACGGTCAGCCACCATTAATATTTCCTTGTATTACGTTAAAAAAACAGCTGAATCAATAAGAAAATAAATCAAGCTTTATTAGAAATTAAGTATAAACCTACTTACTTTTAATGAATGTATGTATTATTAGGATACATGGACGTCTTTTGTGTAATGCCTGCATAATGATGTATTGGAAAACAGGAAAGATTTATTATGTTTTCATGCCATGATGCATTCTGATAATAACGTATTTAATTACCTACGTATGTACGTTCCTACCTACATATTTTTTTTCTTGAAATACCAAACAGTTTGTAATGTAGTTGTAGATCTCCTGACACATTTTTAGTTTTAGTAAGACTTTCATATTCATGTATTGGAGATAAGTGCGTAACGTTTATTCAATTTTGTGCATAAAATAACACAACTAGGATATGTTTCGACAAATTAATGATTACTTAATATAGAGACATCCAAAAAAAAACGTCATCAAAGTTGGCCGAGAAAAAAAAGACGTATTTCTATTCTTAATCGAATTTATAACCTTATTTACTTGTCAAGACTGTCACATCATATGACAGCCATTGTTTATTTTACAAATTGTGACAGTCACTTGTCAAAAGTTTGACATAACCGAAAAGCTTAGACATGACCGCTATTTCCATCTCTCTCGTTCATAGCCAGAGTTGATGTTTTTTTTTTGGATGTCTCTATATACGTACAATGAATAAAATAAAACAATATTTTATATCTCACATAGGAGGACTAATTTACACACTCTGTTTTAAATATGTAGGCATGCATGCAGTTATAACATACTTTGTTATAAATAAATCATATCGTCACATTTAATTTAAGTCAATAAAGGCATATGATGAAAGTTCATGTGAAATATGATGAAAGTTCACGTTTTTAGAAATATTTTTAGACATATATAGCGTGTCCCGAAATTAGCCTGCAATATTTTATTGGCGTATTGACAAATTAATCTGCAAAAAGTACTGACATTGACAAATAAGAAATTTTTTTCCTGTAAACATGGGTCATGAAATTGTTCCTAAGGGACCTAGAACCTTTTGACGAAATACGAGGATATTTTTCGGAATATCTCCAAAACTATTAAAGACTAATGAAGTACTACTAATACAAAAAATAGTTTTTTGACCTAACATGAATTTTGGATGGTGTAACATAATTGTAGGTATATAATAATATGGTGATCATTTAAGAGTACGTAAACCTATCTTTTTTTTCATTAAAAACACAAAATTTTAAGTGATATGGTAAAAATCTCCTGAATCCTCCCATCGTGGGACGGTCCTGGGCTACCTTTTAAAACATTTTTCAGGACATTTGATTTTAATTATAGCAAGTAGCCACCAGATAAGGTGTTGTAACTTTGTTGTTTATATCCATTGTTGTTTATATAACGTAAAAATATCCATTTTTTTCGTCATCTTTAAAGGACTACATCTCCCTTAGGAACAATTTGAGGCCCTATGTTTATGGGAAAAAATATCTTACATATATATCTTATTCTAAAATATTGCAGGCCAATTTCGAGACACCTCGCTATAAGTAAGGAGAGACTATACGAGAAATACTATGAGTAGAGCAGGGCAGTTGACTGTTTTTCATTGTCATTAATTCATTCATTGTTTTTGATTATCATCAAAACGTATAGATGTGGAGGTTTACTATGTTAGGAACTGTTTTTCACACGTTTGATCTTGAAATGGCCTTGACCGAGACCTGACTCGGTCAAACGGACCCCGAATTCAGATTCAGTGACCCCGATAATGGAAAGATGTGATGGTCTTGTTTCTTAAATTGCTGCTCAAAACCTTACAGACACGAAAAACGACAACATTTTTTGGTTGTACATGGTTGAATATCCAAAGTCTTTGAGTAACAAGGTTATGAACATAAATCAAAACGGGCAAAAAAAATGGTTTAAAGCGACCTACGTATGTAATGAAAGTTTTTGGAAAGTTGTAGGAGAATCGGCGAATACCACTTGGGTAGTGTTACTTGTTAGTCGTCTGGGGTTATCTAACGCTATATATGAGGTGTGTAAATTAAGTAATAAGACTGGTAACGTTGCGCCCGATCTAGCAACACTGCGAAGACGGGAATTGAAAGGGCGGTAGGTTAACATTAACCTTCAATACAAGTTTCAACTTGATAGACTCATTTGTTTGTGACTGTTTTCGTAACCGGTTTTTTCTAGGGTATTTTAAAAATGAGTGACATTAATTTTGAGAAACGGTGTGCTATCAGGTTTTGCTTCAGACTTGGACACAGCGCAACAGATACTTTTGCAAAACTTCAACACGCCTGCGGATACAGAAAACACTGTGTCCGTAGGCGTGTTGAAACCGAAAAACTTGGGCTCTTGAAAACATTCAAAAGTCAAAGGACATCAGGACAGAAAGGTGTCTTGATTTTTTTGGAATCGATTGAAAATGATTACCATTTTATGGAACATGTCATTATTGGTGATGAGACTTGGGTGTTTGAGTACGACCCGGAAACCAAACGCCAAAGCACGGAATGTCATACTTCAAACTCTCCAAGACCCAAAAAAGCAAGAACGAGCTAGTCGAAGCTCAAATGCAAAAATAATTTTTTGATAGCCAGGGAATGGTCCACAAAGAGTTAGTGCCTCCTGGCCAAACAGTAAATCGACACTTTCATAGAGAAGTTCTTGAAAAACTTCGAAAAACGGTCATGCGTGTGAGACCAAACAAGTGGATGTTGCATCACGACAATCCTGAATTGTAATTCTATCTCATTACTTAATTTACACATCTCGTACATCTAAATATTCGATATCAGCTGCCAATGTATTTAAGTCATCATCTCACAATTTGCAGGTAAATATAGTTATTTGGAGTAAGACTGGAGCACTTTGCGTAGAAACAAAAAACTGGTCATTTTCGCCAACTTATAAAAATCTAATATAATCATCGATTCCTGATGATGTCAGTAAGGTTGGCTAAATACGCATCGAGTTATTCGGCATTCAGTTGAAAGTTTCCACTTTTTTTTTAAATTAATATAACAGAAAAAAAAACCATAAATGTTGGTGTATGTTGCTGTGGCTATTGGTAAGCGTCCTTTTTTTAATATTGTTATATTTTTTTATCTTGTCTTACATTACTCTTTTAAATTAATTACAGCGGCACTCGACATAATGCGCATACATCGTTTTCTAAGACAGTATCTTATATAACAGCGAGGCATACAGCCAAAAGATGTAATGATATTAAGCTCGGTAAATCCGGGAATTGAAGTGGGTTAAAGACGGTTGGTCGATAACTTGAATAGCTGCTTTCTTTACAGTCTCTAATAAGTTTAGTGATGAATGATGGGGCGTGGAAGTTTGAAATTTGTACATAACAAGCAGAAGCCTTGATCTGAATATTCCTGAGTCATTAAGATTTATTTTGCTTTCAAGATGTCTGTTTGGGGCCCTGTATGTTCACTTATATACCTCATTTCAACGAAGACGGAGCTCACCGTCGCCACACCTAATTGTGTACGTCAATAGCATTGAATAGAACAATAATTCTTATATTTTGTTACCACGAACGTAATGCTATTGCTCAAAAAATGACAGTGTTCTTGTTTTCTTAAGACGCATGTAAATCGCAAATAAATCACATTGCATTACAGTACATTGAATGCAAAAAAAGTTACTGGCGTAAGAAAATATATGCCATTTTCAAGGGCAATGCTGAGATGAAAACAATGGAGCAAAGTGGGGAAAAAGCTGGTATCTTAGAATTCACGAAAGCGAACAACGAAACTAACTGCAGATTATGTTTTTTCGGGATACTTGCCTCATCAATGCAGTGTAACTATACAAGGGTTAAACAATTTTTGGTGGTATTAGAGGGTGCTTTGAGAAGGACTGTCGTAGTTGTTCACTTTGTCGGACCTTCAAGGTATATACAGTAAGCGGCAGCCTAATGCGTACATAGCTTGATATTAAATACATATTAAATGATACATTTTTATGTCATAGTTAGGCGAATTTACTACTAGCGTCTAGCCAGCACCAGGTCACGGGCGATCCGACCAATCAAACCGAAAAAGAAAAACGCGCATGCTTCTAGACAATTTTACTGCTGAGAAATAAAATAAAACTGTAAATCCTGTAATCAATTTTCATTAAATAAATAGACAATTTTTGTCTGTAGTTCCTTAAAAACTAAATTTTGATATCAAAAAAAGAATCAAGCTAAGTTAGTAAGGTGATTGCTTTAAACCTTTCATATCAAAGTTTTGTGACTTACAGACTTCAAGTTTGCCGCCTTCACCGCGTTACACAGGTATTTCTCATTGGCCAGGATCACCTATGACCTGTTACCGGCTAGACGCTAGTCGTTTGTTGTTGTACTTGTCGTTTGGTTAATTTATATTTTATATAAGTATGCGAATAGTTGTTCGAAGGAGATGTGCTGGCGTATGTGTTTTAGCTTACACACATACGTAAAATCATTGGCAAATGACAATATTGATTGATGATACGCATTTTTCTAATCAGGCACTAGACCAGAATAAAATATAAAATGGTATTTCAAATTTTAACTCAAACAGCCCTACCGACAAACCGGATGCCTTTCATACCCCTGCGCTAGCGACTGGATTGCGATTGGTTCTCACCTCATGTTTACATTTACTGAACAAAGAAGTTAAATTATCAATTGCCCTTCATTCGGCTATGTACGCATTAGGGTGCCGCTTACTGTATGTCTAGTCCTATTAAAATGCAATAGAATGCACTTTGCACCCTATGCAAAGCGAGCAACTAGTTATGGACACACATATTGCTCTTGATACATTTGACCCCATATTTGACATCTAATTTCAGAGGGTAAATAATCTCATTAAACCGCTTTCTCGGAATAAAAAAAATGAGCAGTATTTACCTCAAGATGATTCAGGTAGTTTCCTTGCGAGTCCAGCATCCTAACCGCGTGTACCGGACTATCGTTCCGATGTCAGGATTTCGGGGAAAAAAGGAAGATAAGGGTTTCATTCACCGCTCCCGTCATGCCGCCGGCGGCCGTAGCAGGCGGCAGGCGGCAAAGCGGCACGGCTTAGCTTCGGTACGGTGCAAGTGTTGACAAATACTATGAGCCCATTGAATCGGATTTCTGCCACGCACAACTACGTGCCTAATGTTCCAACGCGGAGCCTCCTGGATTCTTCCGAGGCAGTTACGCGAACCTTTTATGTCTGTTTGCGCGCGAAATAATGGTTTGTTTTATGGCGTGTTCGCAAGTCGCGTGTGACGTCCCCCTATTGAATACATTAATAAGTGATCCTCTCTCGATGACGGTAAAAATGTAGATTTTATTGATTATTCTGTCGACAGTGCACGAAGAAGGGACAGTGTTGTATAACAATAACTGCATCCCATTATGTGCGCTTTTAATAATCCAAAATTTGAGATTTATGATACATTTTTAAACTCAAATCACCGAATGTTAGGAATTTATTGTCATCAAGATATGTTGCTATAAATACAGGGTATTCCAGAGAATTCTGACCCATTGTGATCGTAAATATATTTTGACAGAGCGACTCACTTTTTACGCCAGTCGATTTACTTTTTCAATTATAAATTTTATTCTTACTGTGATAAAAACGTGTTACTTGTCCTACAGGGTGTTTTTGAAATATCGTCACCCTCAATTACATTTCACTATTATTCTATTATTTTGAATACAACCCCTGTATATGTTTACATTAAATAAAAGCAGCAATCCGCTTTCTAAAAATGTATGGAGAATTTTAATGTTGAAATTGACCATATATCACAAATAGGTACCCTGTAGGACAAGTAATTGAAACGTACCTGATGCTGATAAGTTTTTACAGATCTTATCCAGTTTGTAAGGTTCCAGCTAACTAGCTGGAGAGCTAGAGGGTAAGTTTTGCTTGAACTATTGTCAACAGTTTAGCTGCTTTTATTACTCGTTAAATGCTTATTGTGAGGCCGATCCTGTGTTGTCAATCGTTGCGCCACGCCAGGTTCTAGTTATAACTGTCATTTTTTTAAATTTATATTTAGCATCTTTTTTATTAATCAACTTAGTTATGCATATAAAATTAGTATTCTTTCCATTTTTTTTTGTGGTTAACATCATAAGCCCTAGCTCTGGTACTCGTTTTCCCCTAATTTTCATGTAACATTGGAAGAACGTAGGATTCCTTCCTGTACGCTTCCTTCCTGCACTAAGGCACTGCACTGCACTGGCCGAGCTTCCCGATCTGCCAACAGAGGAGCCTTTCTGCTAGTATACTCCACAGTTTCTCCCATCAGCTACTTGGTAATCCTACCTCACTAAGTTTTCGTACGATTGGCCAGAAGACTTGCTTAACCAGAGCTCTTGTACAAATAATTTTTGTTTGGTTATTTGTGTAAACAATTTTGCAAATCATTAATTAGTTAAAAAAATTAAAAAAACTGTTTTTTCAATATTCTCCTGAAGATGCCAACTTAGTTGGAGAAACGCGCGTAGAGAAAAGTAGTATAGAAGCGCCCAAGAGTACGCGTTTCCTAAGAGTACGCACGTCCATTATTTCGTAGTTCACAACACTGCCGTGGGTGGCTGCCATGTGTACTGGCAGTTAGTTAGTTAGTGTAGCTGCATTAGTTAGTTGGACATTTGTATGAGGTTAGATAGAGAGCGCGTTGCGGCTAAGTGTTTGACTAGTACGGGGAAATATCTATTCTGGACGTATTTTCTATAATATTTAAGCGGATTACGGCAAGATGTACCTTTCATATTACTGATTCTACTCTGATCATTCTCTGTTTACCTAAAAGCTGAGTTATTGAGCTTATGATCGACATGATTTGGTCTATACAAAATACAGCTTGGTATGGGAGAACGCCATTTTATGATTAATGTAGGTCTGAACATAAGAGTACGCATGCGTACTCTTGGGATCAGTTGCATACTCTTGGGCGCAGTTGCGTACAGATTCAACGAAATAGCAATATCTTTTATAATAACACACAAGACTATCATAGTCAAGACACAAATTCTCAAAATTTTATTCGTTCTCAGCTACTTGATTCAGCTACTGGACCTTCAGGAGTATTGCCTAAGAAGAGTTTATCTAATGATTCTGCCACTAGCACTATTGTAACGCCCAAAATGATA
This sequence comes from Aromia moschata, assembly GCA_029963805.1. Lineage (NCBI taxonomy): Eukaryota > Metazoa > Arthropoda > Insecta > Coleoptera > Cerambycidae > Aromia > Aromia moschata. Next base: position 68,047 of record JAPWTK010000039.1, read on the forward strand.
TTGTCACTTCCTGAAGCCACACACGAAATTGTCAGAAGGAAAAACTCAAAAAAAGTAAGAAATTCTAACATCGATACCCTATAAAAACAAGCTTTCTGCAAAATTGGAGGAAAGGCAGAAAGTGAAAACGAAAATCGTCAAAATCAGATCAAAGCTGAAGTCAGCATCGACTAAACCAAAGAAACAATATTATACGCTGTGTGCGGGCTGTAATGAAAATTACAGCACATCTATGTGGATTCAGTGCAATCAGTGTAATATATGGTGGCACGAAGACTGTACCAGTTACCAGGGCCATGGAAAGTTTATCTGTGATTTTTTGTGCATAGAATATGTAGTAGGCGAATATGTAGTCGATATAATGTCTAATATCTTCAATTTACTTTTTAAGTGTTACTATTTTTTGTTTTTTTTTTATATATATATATATATATATGTATCATTACTTTCCTCATTTGAAAACTATGTTCCAATTAATGCGTCCTCTTAGGGACACACTTGCGTACTCTTAGGAGCTTAGGTTCTTAAGAGTACGCATTTGTATTTTTTTCTTCAAGTAATAGGAGCTCACCTTTTCTGTTGACACGTTAAACTAAAAACAATAGGTATATAAACAAAACCGTAAATGTTTATACTACTGGAGTGATCGTTAATTTTTTATTTAAAAATACTAGAAGTTTATTTTACATTGAAAATTAAGTGCGTACTCTTGGGCGCTTCTACCCATATTAGTTTGGTGTTTCGTGGAAAACGTTTTTTTTTTGTTGCTCTATTATTTCAAGGAAATAGTTGTTAATGCGGTTTTTCTATTTAGTATGATTTCTGAACTGTTTGTTCAATAATATGTCAGCTTATTGAATCGAAAAAACTATCTTACTGAAATTTACAGCCAATACTATTACGGAATAAATACACCATTTTGTGTAAATTTTGCCCCATCAGTTTATTTTTGCTCGTTACAGAACTTGGCACTAGGCAATCCTAACAAACATCTTTGTATTTTTCTCTAATAATATTTTAAAGAAGCATTGATATATACACTGACTTGAAGGGGGCTTAAAATTGTACCTTGAGGTATTCTATATTACATGTTATGTTTAGAAGTTGGTTTATTATTTGGTCAACGGATATAGGATTATCTGCTAAATACATAACATATCGGAGGGTTGATTGTAGCTCACTTAACTCCAATATTTACTTGAAAGTATAGTACTTTCTAGTTAGAGGCAGTATAAAAACTTTTGACAATTCCCACCCCCCCCCACCGACCCCCCCAGACCCCCCCCCCCAACCCCCCCACCCCCCCCTACCCCCCCCCCCCGGCCCCCCCCCCCCCCGGCGGCCCCCCCCCCCCCCCCCCCCCCCCCCCCCCCCCCCCCCCCCCCCCCCCCCCAAAAAAATTTCCCCCCCCCCCACCCCCCCAAACCCCACCAACAACCCAAAAAAAACCCCAAAAAGAACCCCACCCACATTTTACCCCACCCCAAACCCCCCCCACCCCCCCCCCCCCCCCCCCCCCCCCCCCCCCCCCCCACCCCCCACCCCCCCCCCCCCCCCCCCCCCCCCCCCCCCCCCCCCCCCCCCCCCCCCCCCCCCCCCCCCCCCCCCCCCCCCCCCCCCCCCCCCCCCCCCCCCCCCCCCCCCCCCCCCCCCCCCCCCCCCCGCCCCAACCCCCCCCCGGACCCCCAGCCCCCCCCAAACCCCCCCCCGCCCCCCCCCCCCCCCCCCCCCCCCCCCCCCCCCCCCCCCCCCCCCCCCCCCCCCCCCCCCCCCCCCCCCCCCCCCCGCCCCCCCCCCCCCCCCCCCCCCCCCCCCCCCCCCCCCCCCCCCCCCCCCCCCCCCCCCCCCCCCCCCCCCCCCCGGCCCCCCCGCGCCGGGCCCCCCCCCCCCCCCCCCCCCCCCCCCCCCCCCCCCCCCCCCCCCCCCCCCCCCCCCCCCCCCCCCCCCCCCCCCC